>CAUYON010150815.1:0-10948 GCA_963573935.1 Arctocebus calabarensis | reverse complement strand
CCTCGGGCTCAAAACGGTGGCCATGCCCAGCACCTTGGTCATAATATAAACTCCAAAACAGCCTCACTAAAGACAGGACTCTGTGCAGCAGGAATACTGGTTCCTTTGAGTTTCTGGTTCTTTAAGGCCACACGTTTAACCTAAGAAAATATAGTTACCATAAAATTATCAAAAAGACAACTGCCTTCTGTTTTAATCTGCATGACCTTACAGTAAGCACAAGAAATTGTGAAAATTATGGCCACCGACTGTTTGGAATCAACCCAGCATATCCTACTTTGATTTTATTCTGTCTCTACTCTCCTAAAAAGTACAGTGTGGCACTATTTTAAGATTAACTTTGTTTAAAATCTTTGTTTCAAGATCTCACAACTATAGATATCCTGGTTGCTGAGATTTTAACAAGTTATCTGCTGGCTAGACATCTGCTTAAACCTTAGTCATTTAGTTTGAACATTAAAAATGAAACTTATCTATAGCTTTCATATGAAGGCTATAACCCAATTACAGCATAAGAACATGGGGAAAGGGGCAAGGAAGAGGAAGGGGGAGGATGGGTAGATGGAGGGTAATTGGTGGGATCACACCTATGGTGCATCTTAGAAGGATACAGGTGAAACCTACTAAATGCAGAATATAAATGTCTTAACACAATAACTAAGAAGATGCCATGAAGGCTATGTTAACCAGTTTGATGAAAATATTTCAGATTGTATATGAAACCAGCACATTGTACCCCATGATTGCGTTAATGTACACAGCTATGATTTAATAAAAAAGAAAAAAAATTTACTAGTCAAATGACTGAGCTTGTCAGTATGACTGGATGTCATGTCAGAATGGTGGAATTTACTAGTCTATAAAAATAATTGAGTATAGGCCAGGCATGGTGGCTCATGCCTGTAATCCAAGCATACTCTGGGAGGTCGAGATGGGTGGATAGCCTGAGTTTAGAAGTTTGAGACCAGCATGAACAAGAGTGAGACCCTATCGCTAAAAAAGATAGCTGGGTGTTGTGGTGGGCGCCTATAATCCCAGCTACTTGGGAGGCTGAGGCAGGATTGCTTAAGCCTGCTGTGAGCTATGATACTACAGCACTCCACTGAGGGCGACAAAGTAAGACTCTGTCTCAAAAAAAAAAAAAAAAAAATTGAGTATAGTGATGTAATTTTGAGTTTCACTTGGCCCATTTAAGTAGGACATTCTGAAGTTTTTAAATATCCTTTATCTTTTTACAGAAAGGTAGGTGTATACAGACAGATTAGACTAAAAGTAGCATATATCCTGATAGAGGCATTTATTTTGGTAAGATACGTGTTTTGTTGAGAAGAAATTGACAAGAAAAATATTAAATCAAAATAAATGACACAAAGACAGCCAGGAGTGGTGGTTTAAACTTATAACCCTAGCACTTTGGGAGGTTGAAGTGGGATAACTGCTTGAGCACAGGAGTTCAAGACCAGCCTGAACAACATAGTGAGACTCTGTCTCTACAAAATTTTTTTTAAAAGTTAGCTGGGTTGTGGTGGCATGCACTTGTAGTCTTATCTACTCAAGAGGCTGAGGCAAAAAAATGTTTAAAAGTATTTTATTTATTTTTTTGAGACAGAATCTCACTTTGTTGCTCTGAGTGCTGTGGCATCACAGCTCACAGCAACCTCAAACACTTAAGCTTAAGCAATTCTCTTGCCTCAGCCTCCCAAGTAGCTGGGACTACAGGAGCCCGCCATAACACCCTGCTATCTTCTGTTGTTGTTATAGTTGTCACTGTTGTTTAGCAGGCCAAGGCCGGTTTTGAACCCACCAGCCCCAGTGCAGGTGGCCAGTGCCCTAACTGCAGGCCCCAAAGTATTTCTTCTAAATTTTCAATTTTCTAACTCTTTTGGTCAGTTAATACATTAAAATACCAAAACATATAAACATAATTACTTCTATTTTCTTCATTTGCTAAAAAAGTGAAGTCAATTCATTCAACCTTTATTGATCGCCTGCCCCAGGTTTGGTGTCAGGGCTGCAGTGAAGAATGAAACAGACACATCCCCATATTCATGCAGCTCTCAAATTGGTGGGAGATGGAAAAACTAATGAGTGAGCAGACAACATAATCAGTCTGTCATTACTAGAAAGCCTCATTAAATATACTCTGAAAGAAAAATACATACATTAATGAGTCTTACGTATTTGTGACTGGCCTTCTGAGCATGTTTCCAAACTTTAAGCCCCACCTTTCATGTTACATAGTATTCTACATTGGAGTTGGATAATCTAGAGCAGGAAAATTCTGGTAGTCTCAGTAAAGAGAAACAGATAAAAATCTACAAGTGAGGAGAGGAACAGTGGTACTTTGGGAGAGTGAGGCCAGAGGATCACTAGGCACCAGGAGTTCAAGTCCAGTGTGGGCAACCTAGTGAGACCTCATCTCTACAAAAAATTAAAAAGTAAAAAAATTAGCTGGGCATGGTGGTACACACCTATAGTCCTGGTTGCTTGGAAGACTGAATCTCTTGAACCCAGGATGTAGAGATTGCAGTGAGTTATAATACCACCACTGCACTCCAGCAGCCTGGGTACAAAACAAAAAAATCTACATAGGTATTTGTTACATTGATAACAATAGTAAAGACCATAAAAAGGATCTATACGTGGCTTATAAAAACTGAAGATCAGAAAATAAGGGTTGCAGACAATCTAAATCTAAGGCAGGAGCTGGGCATGGTAGCACGTGCCTTTGATCCCAGCTACTTGGGAGGCCAAGGCAGGGGAATTGTATGAGCTCAGGAGTTTGAGACCAGCCCGAGCAAAAGAACAACCCTGGTCTCCACTAAAAATAGAAAAATAAGTCAGGTGTCGTGGTAGGTGCTTGTGGTCTCAGCTACTTGGGTGGCTGAGGTAAGAGTACTGCTCAAGCCCAAGAGAATTTGAGGTTGCTATGAGCTATGCCACCCATGGCACTCTACTCAGGGTGACAGAATGAGATTCTATCTCAAAAAACTAAAACCAATCATTCTTTGATCAAATAAATCTGTACCCAGTATACTACTGGAAAGTCCAAGTTCAGGAATATTTGAAAACTGAACCAGCAGAAGGGCAATGTCATCTAATCTTCTAAAATAAAGGCATGAGCACCAAAGGCTAAAACAAGAAATTAGTAGAGGTAATAGTGCTGGAGAGCATGCCTTAGAAATATTTAAAAGGGGCCATCTGTGTGGCAGGATTAACTTAATGCAACTGTTTCATACCCTACCCAAGGGACACTCCAACAACAGTAAAGAAACCTGTTTGGGCCACTCGGCGTCTGTAATCTAGCCTAGGAAACTCAGCAAGACTCTAGGGGTTACACAGTACCCAGCCACATCAAGTAGAAAGCAACACTTAGCAGTCTAACACCCATGAGGGATATATTCTAAGAACCTGGTGAATCCAAATTCACAGATGCCACTCTGACTAGCACATGATTGCCTCTGCAAAATACGTACATGGTCACAATTACAAAAGAAAAAGTTTCCCTAGATGTTGCTGCTGGCAAGTTAGCTGGGTCAGCTCCCCAGCTAAGCCATTATCCCGGCACATCAGTTTTGCAGTGCACACAATTCAAATTCAGTACAGAAAGACCACATATAAGTATATGGCTAGGTGCATAGGCCCCTTCCTCCATGCTGCACTTGCTCTCTTTGGTGATTTCATCCAGTTGCATGGTGCTGATAACTATCTGTATACTTAACCACTGCTCAACCTGTACCTCCAATCTGGACCTCCATTTCTTCTGACCTCTAGACTCACACAACAAACTACCCACTTGACGTTGACACCTGGATGTCCAATAGGTGTCTCCAGCCTAAAATGTCTAAAATGGAATTTCCCATCTTTCCCCCAATGCTGCTCATTTCAGTTAATGGCAACTCCACTGTTCTGTTTACTTGGACCAAAAAAACCTGGAGTCATTCTTGACTCCTCTTTCACATTCTACATACAGATCAGAAGGAAATCTTGTTAGTTTTATGTCTACAACATATTTGGAGTTCAACCACACCTCACTACCTCCCAAACTAGTCTGTCATCTTTGGCCTAAAGCACTGCAATGGCCTAACTGCTTCCTTCAGTCTATTTGCAATACAGTAGCCAGAGCGAGCCTGTTAAAATGCAAGTAAGGGTAGGCGCAGCAGCTCATGTCTGTAACCCTAGCATTTAGGGAGGCTGAGGCAGGAAGATGGCTTGAGGTCAGATGTTTGACACCAACCGGGGCAACACAGTGAGACCCTATTTCTATAAAAAACACACACAAAAATTAGCTGGGTATGGTGGTGTGTGCCTGTTATCCCAGCTACTCAGGAGGCTGAGGCAGGAGGATCACTTGAGCCCAGGAATTTGAGGCTGCTAAGAGCTATCATGAGCTACTGCACTTCAGCCTGGGCAACAGAACAAGACCCTGTCTCAAACAAAACAAAAATCCCCAAGTCAGACGCCATCACTCCTCTGCTCACACTTCACAGAGGAAAAGCCAAAGTTACCACAATGGCTAAAAGAGCCTCACATGATCTCAACCCCATTACCTCTGACCTCATCTTATACTTCTCTCCCTCCTGTTCATTCCACCTCCCCACACTGTGCCTTGAATATGAAGGGTGGGGGACACACTCCCACTTCATAGCCTTTGTACTTGCTGTTTCCTTTGCCTAACTCTCCTCCTTCAGACTCCATATACCTTACATTCTCACCTCCTTTGGGTCTATACTCAGAAGTTACCTTCCACAGAGGCATCCCGGTCACCTGTTTTAAATTGCATACTACTCTGTCTCACCCCACAACTCCTGAACCCCCTTCTCTGCTCTTTTTCTCTACATCACTTATCATCCTACAATAGACTATATACATACACACTGTATGTTCTACCATTTTTTTTTTTAGACTATTTCCTTTGGTGGGACACAGGAGCTCATTCCTGTAATCCCAGCAGCACACTGGGAGGCGTAGGCAGGTGGAGCACTTGAACTCAGGAGTTCAAGACCAGACTGATCAAGAGTGAGATCCCGTCTCTAAAAAATAACCAGATATTGTGGTGGGCACCTGTAGTCCCAGCCATTTGGGAGGTTGAGGCAAGAGGATAACTTGAGCCCAGAAGTTTGAGGTTGCTGTGAGCTATGATGCCATATCACTCTACTGGGGGCAAGAAAGACTCTTGTCTCAAAAATCAAAAAACTTTCTTTGGCTCAGCGCCTGTGGCTCAATGGGCTGAGGTGCCAGCCACGTATACCTGAGCTGGCGGGTTTGAATCCAACATGGGCCGCCAAACAATGGTGGCTGCAACCAAAAAAAAAAAAAAAAAAAAAAAAAAAAGGCCAGGTGTTGTGGCAGGCACCTATAGTCCCAGCTACTTGGGAGACAGAGGCAGGAGACACGCTGAGCCCAGGAATTGGAGGTTGCTGTGAGATGTAATGCCACAGCACTCTATCCAGGGTGACAGCTTGATGCTCTGTCTCAAAAAAAAAAAAACTTCCTTTGCTTGAGTATCAACTCTGGAGAGCAAGGTCTGTTTTGTGTGCTGCTCTATTCCAAATGTCTGTAACACACACGGCATCTTGCAGGCACTCAATTAGTGGAACGAATGTATATAGATCTCTGAGGTTCCTGTAGTCAAAACTGTGAAAACAGGTTTAAGAAAAATATAATCAATACAAATTTAATACTGACACCAATATTACAAATTTAAGTTAAACATTTAACAAAAATATGATAGTATAAACTCATGTTTAGCTTTATATAGATACAGATGGACACAGAATAAGCTAAGTGTGTATATATGGGAGAGTGCACACATACTTATTTCCTAGCTTTGTTTGCAGTGAAGGCCTGAAAGCAAAGACATCCAGTAGCAATCAGCCCACCCAGTTCCCAGGTCCTGGTTTCTAAATAATTTTCTGCAATGAAAAGAACCAAAAATATAGATAAGTGGCTGATTCTTGGCTGGAGAATAGATGAGCCTGGAGCATTTTCCAGTGCCAGAAAGTTTCCAAAAAAAACAAAATGATGGGGGCATGTCAAAGGGACACAGAAGCGAACCTTAGAGGGAAAAATATACAGATAATATAAAACTGACTAAATAAATGAAGAGAGAGAAGAGATAAATCTGCACACAAGAATTTTAAAGAATTTCTGTAGATACTCCCCCCACAAGGAGGTAGAGCTTAACTCCTCACCTCTTAAGTGTGGGGTGCACTTACTGACTTATTTTCAAAGGGTAGAATATGGGAAGAGGTGGCGGGAAAGTAACCAGAGTTCAGAATATGATACATACTACCTCCCCAGGCAACCAAGGTTAAGCTCATCAGTGGTAAGTTATGTTCATGGCACATACCCTAACATACGATGGGCACTTTACCTCGTGTCTGCCTTCCCAAAAGCTCCAGACTCTAATCTAACCAAGAAATATACATAAGACAAACCCAAATTGAGGGCCCTTCTCCAAAGTATCTGACCAGTACCCTTCTAAACTGTCAAAGTCATCAGATACAAGGAAAGAGTACAAAGTTATTATTGACTAGAGGACACTAAGTAGACATGAAGACTGATATAATATGGTGTCCTATATGGGATCCCAGAAAAGAAGGACATTAGAGAAAAATTAGTGAAATCTGAATATACTGTTAAGCTTAATTACAATGCACCAATATTAGTTCCTTAGTTGTGACAAATAAACATAGTAATGTAAGATGGTAACTGTAAGGGAAACTGGGTGAGAAGTGTATGAGAACTTATTGTATTATCTTTGTGGTCTTCTATAATCTAAACTATTCTAAAATAAAATGTTTACTTAAATAAAAAATTATGGGGAATTGGAGAGAAAAAAGCAGCTTTGGTTAATGTTGTTTCATTATGGAGAGTTCTAAGAAGAAATATAGCTATTAACTTCAACCACATTAATGATTTTAAAGCAGATTCTTAGAGTTAATTGGACATTTACAAAGTTATGAAGCCCTTTTGTGATTATTAAAAAAAAAAATGGGTGCCTGCCTTTTCTCTAGGAGCAACAACAGTAACCTTTCCAACAACTGTCAGAACACTGGCTTATTAAAGTTTCTAGCAGATGTTTTAAATATAACACAAAGCCTATTTTTAAAGTCGATCAAATGCTTTTAGCTTTTAACTAGCTGACAATATTATGATAGTATATCCTCTTCCCTTGAAATCACGCAGGCCATTTTCCTGTTTGGCAATTTTATCTCTGCAGGCTCAAAGGGTATCTGCTGAGGTTTAAAATACAAATCTGTTCATATCACTCAGCTGCTTAAAACTCTTTAATATCTTTGCATGCAAAAAAAGTCACAACCCAGCCTCTGCCTCTCCATTTGTTCTCATCATTCCCCTTCTCATTGTCTATGCTTCATCAATCTCCAGTACTTGTGGCAGGCCTCTATTTGTCTTTCAAGTCTCAGTTTAGCAATTAATCCAAGAAAAAAGATGCTTTGGTTTTAAGAACAAAAATGCAAATTAAACCTACAATGAAATGATTGCATGTACCAAATTCATCAGGTTAAAAAAATGTGATAACACACTATCTTGACATTTTTTTCATTCCTGACACCAGGAATTTCACATTGTTGTCTAAAGATTCCTACAGGGATGCTCTCTAGGTCTTGGCTTCTGAATTTTTTGATAGAATATCAATGGCTTCATAACAAACTCACATTGTCTTAGACAGTGGATTTCTTTTTCTTTCTTTTTTTGTTTTTTCTGAGACAGAGTTGCCGTTGGTAGAGTGCTGTGGTTTATCGCTCACATCAATCTCAAACTCTTGGGCTTTTTTTTTTTGTTTTTTTTTGTAGAGACAGAGTCTCACTTTTTCACCCTCAGTAGAGTGCGTGGTGTCACACAACTCACAGCAACCTCCAGCTCCTTAGATGATTCTCTTGCCTCAGCCTCCCGAGTAGCTGGGATTACAGGCACTTGCCACGACGCATAGCTATTTTTCTGTTCTGCAGTTCGGAGATCGGGTTTGAACCCCCCACCTTCGGTATATGGGGCTGGCGCCCTACTCGATGAGCCACAGGTGCGGCCCTCAAGAGATCCTCTTGCCTGGGCATCCCAAGTTGCTGGGACTACAGGCACCCACAAGAAAGCCTAGCTATTTTTAGAGGCAAGGTCTCCCTCTAGCTCAGCCTGGTCTCTAACTCCTGGGCTCAGGCAATCCACTAGCCTCGGCCTCCCAGAGTGCTAGGATTACAGGCGTGAACCACCCGGGATCAGCCTAGTGAATTACTTTTAAAAAGCTATTGAAGGCTCGGGCTAAGGCGCCAGCCACGTACACCTAAGCTGGCCGGTTCAAATCCAGCCTGGGCCCGCCAAACAACAATGATGGCTGCAACCAAAAAATGGCTGGGCGCCTGTAATCCCAGCTACTTGGGAGGTGGAGAGGCAGGAGACTCACCCAAGCCCAGGAATTGGAGGTGGTTGCTGTGAGCTGTGATGCCACGACACTCTACCCAGGGCGACAGATTGAGGCTCTGTCTCAAAAAAAAAAAAAAAAAAAAGATAAGAAAAAAATCAAATTATCATAGATTCTAACATTTGAACAGCACTTATCAACCAGTGCTAGAATGCCTTTAACACTTCTCATTCTTAATTGAAAGTGCTAGGCAGACAAATTAGATCTAATTATTAAGGCAGCGAATTCTACTGTTGAATGGTTCTACTTGTTACAAGGTCTTCTTTATGCTGAACCAAATTCTGCACCACTTCAAAGATCCTAGTTTGGTCCTAGACCCACACTCACTTTCTCCAATAGTAGCTTTCAATACTTGAAAATAAGCGTCTTGCACAGTTCAACGGGTGAGCTTCCAAGTACCTCGCCCACCAAATCACTCTTCTCTTGACACTCTATAAATGGTTTTCTAAAAATGTATTTCTAAACTTGAGCAGATCCCTGTTACATTTATGCCTTCGAACATTAACAAAGCCCCGGGGGACTAGTCCCTCCCTTAGACGGGACACTACCCAAGATTTGAGGTTCCCAACCCCTGGGGAATCTTCCCATCTATCAGCCTCCAGTTTAGACCCTTGCTTTAGAGAAAAAAGGGAAGAAAAGCGGCCTCGATCAGATTGATAGACGTCTTGTCTTAGGCAGCGCACAGAAAAACTCTTCTGGAACGCCATAGAGACGAGGTTTCATTTGTTAAAGCCCTGGGTGGAGCAAAAAGGCTTTCCAGGGAGTCGGCGCCTTCACCAGCTGTGGCTGAGGCTGGGCGGGGCAGGAGGCGTCGTCCCCACATACCTCCTAGTACCAGTCTAGGGGCGTCCCCGAGGTCACAAATGCTAAGCCCGCCCATTCCTCCCCAAACCTTCCAGCCAAAGACCCCTTTTCCGCGCGCCACGCTAACCAGGTGCCAGCAGGCTCACCGCCACTCAGAGCCGCCCCAGGAGCCGGGAGAACGCACCACGCACCGTGGGACGCGGGACCGGAAGTGCGTCATAGTCCCGCCCGCGGAGGGGCTTGTGGGGCTGCGGCGGCCCCTCTAGGAAGTCTGCAGGTCATTTTGCATCTCGGTGTCTCGGGCCTTGCTGGCAGCTGAGACAAGTCTGGCAGAAGTTGTCGGTCCCCCAAGGTGAACAGTCCTAGACCTCGCCTCTGTTTTTACCAAGGACTGTCGGTTCTCCCTCCCCCTTCCGAAGCCACGGGACGGGGGGCATGGGTGGGGGCGGCCACCTCGGTCCCGCTAGTGGACTTAAGAGACCGGTTCACTCGTGTACCCTCAGGCCCATCACCTCGTGAGAACTCGGTACAGGTTTGTGGACATGGAGCCACTCTTGGCCAGTAAAGCCAGAGATTCGGGTTACGGTGACAGCTATCTGAGTATCCGTGCAGACTTGCGGGTCCTAAGCTTCCTGGGCAGAGATCCCAGAGGCTGAGCTTCTACTGAAGCAGTAGAACTGATGAACTCTCTGGCTGCTCTTGCTCAGCTGCAGGGTTCCAGACTGAAGATTCTGTATTTTCAATGCCTGCTTCACCCCCTCTAGTCCTCAGTGAGTTTTGTCTGGTCCTGCAAAACTCACATATGTTGAGGGACAGCAACATGTCAGCACAGGGAATTCCCTGTCAAAATGCATCTTAAATTTATACATACTTGATATCATTCTCCCCTGATGTTTTTTGGGATCATTTTTAAAGTTTATTGTCGAAGACATATAAGAATAGAGAAAATGACATAATACTCCTTGTATTCACTGGCCAACTTCAATAATTATCACTTGTCAAGCTTTTCATTAATTCTCCCATGCACTTCCCATTGGATTATTTTGAAGCAAACCCTAGACAAAATTATCATTTTCCTAAGATGATAGTCTTGCTCTATCACCTAGGTTGGAGTGCAGTGGTGTCATCATAGCTCACTGCAACCTCAAACTCCTGGGCTCAAGTGATTCTCTTGCCTCAGCCTCCTGAGTAGCTAGGACTAAAGGTGTGCACCACCATGCCCTGCTGTGTTTCTATTATTACTGGAGACAAGGTCTACCTTTTGCTCAGGATGGTCTTGAACTCCTGTGCTTTTTTTTTTGAGACAGAGCCTCAAGTTGTCACCCTGGAGAGAGTGCAGTGGCATCACAGCTCACAGCAACCTCCAATTCCTGGGCTCAAGCGAGTCTCCTGCCTCTGCTTCCCAAGTACCTGGGACTACAGGCACCTGCCACAATGCCCGGCCATTTTTGGTTGCAGCCGTCATTGCTGTTTGGTGGGCTCGGGCTGGATTCGAACCCAGCTCAGTTGTACATGACTGGCGCCTTAGCTGCTTGAGCCCAGAACTCCTGTGCTTTTTTTTTTTTTTTTCAGTACCAATAAGTCTTTATTTATTCATTGTATTTTCCCAGGGGAAGTAGAAGGGAAGGGAAAGAGTCAGCATGTGTGCTACAAAATGATTAGAAAATGGGAAAAGAAGTACCCAGTACAGCAAAATCAACCATC
>CAUYON010150804.1:0-43308 GCA_963573935.1 Arctocebus calabarensis | reverse complement strand
CTTCTTTGTTTTTTTTAGACAGAGTTTCACTATGTCACCCTTGGTAGAGTGCTGTGGCGTCACAGCTCACAGCAACCTCAAACTCTTGGACTTAAGCTATTCTCTTGCCTCAGCCTCCCAAGTAGCTGGGACTATAGGTCCCCACCACAACGCCTGGCGATTTTTTGGTTGCAGTTGTTTAGCTGGCCCAGGCCAGGTTCGAACCTACCACCCTCTGTGTATGTGGCTGGTATCATAACCACTGTGCTACGGCCACTGAGCCCCTTCGTCTTTTTAAAATTTTTATTAATTATTTTTGTTATTGCTTTTTTAGGGGAGGGCTTGGCCTAAGCTTATGGGTTCACTCTTTGCAGTTAAAATGTTTTTCTTGAAACTTGAGCTGGTTTATTTAGGCAAAATCCATGGTAAGAAAAAGGATCAATATAGTGCTTTGGGCTGGTGTGGAGGCTCAGGATGTGCTCAAAGCAAACATTCTTAACACTTAATCTAACTCCCCAGCGCTTAGCTAGAAATTCTAGTGGAAAGCCTTATTCGTAAATTGGTCTCCAGAGGCCCAGCAGAGTGTATTCAAGAATGCAAAGCACATTGCTATATTTATACAGCATATGTCCTGTCCAATATTTGTCATGTGTGTTTACATTTATTTGCTTATATTTCCTTTAAGGTTGTCAGCATTTGTGTCCAGTGTGTGTGGGAGGGTTTGCTTCCCAAGCCTTCCTTTCAGATTACCTAGCTGAAAATAAAATCAGCTCTCAGCAGAAGTTTTAGTGTGGGCAAATATTCTTAGGCCACTGTAAATGATCAGATAGCCAAGTAGGGTGGATGAGTTCATCAGAGAGGGGGTGAGGAGACTGGTAAGTCATCAGTTCTACCCTTGGGGTCTGGAGCTCAGGCTGATATTGCTACCCTTTACCTAAGAATAACTAATGTGCACAGGGGAATTGCTGTGTCTCAGGCCGTGTGATGTATGACGCATTTCTGTTACCTCCCTTTTGATAGATGGGGAAACAAAAACCTTCGTCAAGTAAAATAATTCACTCAAGGTTGTAAAGTTAGTGTATGGCAGAGATGGCATTTGATTCCAGGTTCTAAGCACTCTTAAAACACTTCACTGTAATGGCAATACATTTAAAAAAATTCTCCCAGGCAGCGCCTGTGGCTCAAAGCAGTAGGGCGCCGGCCCCATATGCTCGGGTGGGTTCAAACCCAGCCCTGGCCAAAAACTGCAAAAAAAAAAAAAAAAAAAAAGAAAGAAAGAAAGAAAAAATAATTTCTCCCTCTTATTTCTCATTTTAAAAACAAGGCTAATAAATAACCAATTCTAACAAATTCTGGGAAGATTCATCATTACTTTTTAAATTTAAAGAAATCCCCACAATTGCCCTTTTGTTCATAAAGACTAGCCCCGTTAATTAATATTTGTTTAAACAAATTCAAAGTATTTAATTCATTCTCCTTCTGGTGGGGTCTGAAACTTCTCTGAAAAATAAACTAAGCGAGAATCACTCTGCTCAAAGGAACACGAAAGGAGAGCAGAGGGTTTTTATGTGAAGGGAAAAATGACATTTCACAAATCTATAGCCCGTCCCTGTGAAGGTATTTTTACCCACCTGCCTGTTGGAGAACTTTCGAACCTCAGCTTCATTTTTAAACATTACGCTTGCCTTCTGTGTTATGGAAGGACACGTTAAAAGGAAGAGTTAACAGGCAGGCAGGCGTCTTCTTTCCTGCCCGAACATTCCTCACTTCCACTTTGGCCTCTCTTCCAAGTCACACCCTGCCAGGTCGAGCTGCTGCCTTCACGGAGGATGAGGAGGGGAGCAGGTCTTCTCGGGGAAGTGGTGACAATTTGCAGTTTCCTCTGTTAGGGAAGTTGTGGGGGAGTTCAGTTGACTGACTATTGAAAATTGCTAAGGAAGCCTGTGGGAGGCTTTTCCTTTTCTATTTGCAGAAATAAATATTACTCCTAATTAAGTGTCAGGCAGCACATTCAAACACTTTTGTTTGATACTGGCAGGTTCTCCTGGGAAGGGGCCCCTTCAGGAATATTGCATTCACCTGCTGTTCCAGGTACAGGCTGCCTTTGGCAGAGCGGCACCAGAGGGCAGATTAGGTTGGGCCTGCAGGCTCTTGGCTCACTTTTGGGCCCCTTGCTCAGTAGGAGCCTTGGCAGGGAAGCTAGTGGGCTGCGTGCTGGAGTCTGACAGATAGGGTCCGACTCCTTGCCTCCCCTCCTGTTAGCTGTCTGTTCTTGGGCAAGTGTATTATCTATAAAAGAGAGAAAGAATAATTGCCACTTCGATGGGGTTTTGAGTTAAACAAAACAGTAGGGGTAAGGCATTGGTATGAAGCCATACTCAGTAATAGGAAGGGGAGTAACGTTCAGAGTAAGAAGGCCAAGTGCAAGGTGTCCAGGAACCCTGCGAGGGAACTGAGGGAGTCACACAGGCAAGGCAGCTGGAAGCTGAGACACTGGGTCCAGAAGCCTCTGCTCCTCTGACACAAGGCAGCATGTGGTGGGAGAGGCAGGGGCCAGACAGAAAGTAAGACCATGACCTGTAGTGCCAGGCAGGCAGGCTTAAAGCCCAGTTCAGCTTGGGTCAGCAAACGCCTTTGAGCAGTTACATAACCTCTCTGAGCCAGAGTCTCTGCCTGAAAACCAGACCAGCAATGGAATGGAATGGAATATTCACAAGCATGTTCTTTACCTTGTGAATATAAGAGGAGGTAATCATCTGATCAGGTGTTCATTACAACTAACCATTGTTACTAGAAAGGTACCTTGACTCCAGGCCTGTTCCCTCCTTACTTGCATCTTCCTGTGAGGTGGCCTTGTCAGAGGAGAAGACTTTGTTTCTCAAAGTGCATTCACATCCGTGGTGTCATCCATTCCCTGTTGATTCCTACAAAGTGAACAGGCTGTGTGACAGGAGGCTGATTTTTCTTCCTGCCAAGATGTCTCTTCCAAGGTCAAGTCAGCAGTAAAGCCCCCAGGCTTCTTGATTTCTGCTCAGATTTCTCCCGCTGACCTGAAACCTCCCACACTAGCTAGAGGCCCTCACTGTTAATCAGGCGCTGTGGGGATGGCCCCGTTGAAAGTTATTGAACAGTCTTACCTGAGCTATATACTAAGGGTTATTTTCCCTAAAACTGGGCTTAGTTCCTGGTCATGATGCTCCCTCTACACATTTGCAGTCTTAGGTTTTCTCTCTCAAGTGCTGAAGGTGAGGGTAATCTTTGGTCTTTCTCAGAATATACTGAGACTTTTTTCTCTAGTCTTTGGAAATCAAACATTTTCATCATCGGGATAGTTTTGTGAGATTCAGTTGCCTGATATGTAGCAGTTTTACTTTCATCAAGATATGTGTGTATTTTCTGAGCTTGTAACCTACATGGGATTCACTGGAGCTACAGAAACTCTAACCTCATAAATGTCACCAGGTAGGAATCTTTGCAGGCTGGTGGAGACCCAGGTTATTATAGATGGAACGCAGGACAAGGAGTTAGACAGTCTGGGAGGGAGTCTCAGCTCTGCCACTTTTTTGGAAAGTGACTTAACCTCTCTGGGCCTCAGTTCACTCCGTTGTGCAATGGGGATAATGACAATGCATCATCAGAGGTGGCTGTGAGGATGGAACGACGTGTGTAAAGGGCTTAGCTTGATGCTGCACAGGAAGCACGTCGTTAGTTCAGTGACTCAAGAAGTTCTGAAGGGTTTCATCCCATGGAGTCACGTGTCTTCACTCTTTTCCAGTTTACTGGTTATCCTTGTATTTTGTTTAGAGACAAGCTCTGAAAGGACTCTATATCTTCCTTTCAAATGGATTCCATTTGGCCACCAGTGCCATCAGTCAATTCTGAAATTGAGCTCATTCTTTGCCTAGAGAAGCAGTGAGGAAGCCTTTCAGGGAAGAGCAGGGGCCTCCTTCCCACAGTTCAGCAAGGTCACGGGGGGTGAGCCTCCATGTGGCCTGCTTTGGTGACTTACCTTGGTGGACATCGGGGGTCCTTTGGAGAAGCAGATGGAATCTGGTGAGAGGCAAGAACTTGTTCACCATAAACACGCCCAGAGGCATATGGTTTTGCCATTTCAGGGGCTGGGGCTTCCCAATGAACTCTGTTTTTCCTAGAAGTCTGGCAATTTGAGGTTAAAAATCTGTTGGCCTATATTCATGTCCCTTCTGGGTGATCTTAGCTTGAATCTTGTTCTGAGTCCAGACAGCAGGAATGAACACTGAGAGAATTAGGGGCTGTCACATCTAGAAGATAATCCCTTGTTACTTAGTCACCTCCTTTCTGAAACTCTGCAGGAGATTTTTATGGCAAAGAATATGTATCCTACGTAGGTAGGTGTGTTCTGTGCCTCTGGGCTCACTTTCTACATAGAATGTCCTTCCCACGTTTCTGCTCAATGCCAATTCGGCATCTTTCTTCAAGGTGCTCAATTGTCATCTCCGAGAAACTTCCCTAATCTTCAGCTGCACCTAAGCATACCTCCTCTGCACCCCGCAGTAACGTGTGCGTGTGTCTGTCATCATGTTGCATGGCTATGGTGACTTGTTCCCTGATCTTCCCTCCACCAAGCTATGAGCTGGTCTCAGGTTCAATATCTGCCTCATTCCTCTACCCCAATGCTTAGCACAGGCATGGTACCCAGAAGAGGCTCCCTCCCTGTGAGCTGGACAGAGCCTCTCCCCTCCTGCTCCCTCCCCCAGCCCAGCCCCCCTCACCCTGCCCTGTTGGCATCAGAAATCCGTCAGAGGGATTGCCATTTGGCTGATCTGAGCCTATTGATAAACTTTGTGCATATCCAGATTTAGGAAGCAAATAGGATTAATCAGACTGGCAGCATGCAGTAACTCTAAGGCTGGTTACATTTACAATAAAGCAGCCACGTCAACGCCTGGTGCGCTCCAGCGCTTTCCAAGATGGAAGTAATAGAATTTCTATAGTTAAGCAGCTGTCACTCCCGGGGCTGAGGGCGCCCATGTATAAATCCGTAATGTAGAAGGGCCATAACGGTAACCTGGCAGCAGGATTAGGGAAGGCAGAGTCATCCTAGGCCCTAAGGCTGGCCATGGCCTTGGAAACCAAATTGCTTAAAGTACAGGAAATGGCAATTGTATATTATCATCTGTCTCTTTGTTTTTCTTGGTTCAGAATGCAATTTGCGTGGGAGCTGGGGACAAGCCCATGAATGAGTATCGCTCTGTTGTGTACTATCAAGTCAAACAGCCACGCTGGATGGAAACAGTCAAGGTAATGATAACAATAATTAATAGTACTAATAGCAGCAAACGTGCATGTGTATAGGGGTGTCTAGTTCTTATATTAAACCAGTCACTCTTTGAAGTGCTTTACTTAAATAATTCACTTATTGCTTACAATAGCCATGTGAGGTCTGCAATAATCTTTCCCTCATTTAATAGATGAAACTGACATAGAACTGGTGAGTAGTTTGCCCACGATCACACTGCTAGTAAATGTCAGAGCTGGGATTTGAACCTGAGCAGGGTCTGTGCTTTCCGCCACTCCTGGTGAGAACAGGACGCTGACTGCACCAGTTAGCATTCTTCTCTTTTTTATAGGAACAGTGGGGCAAGGTAGTTGTGAGCATGGACCCTGAATCCAGAAGGTCTGGGTTCATATTCCAGCTCTGCTTGCTCCAGTCTGACTTTGGGCAAGTCTTTCAACTGCTCTGTGCTCTGGTGTCCTCATTTATAAAATGGGAGTCATGGAGATGAAAGTATTTAACACACGGGAGGCAGTCAGAAGGGCCCTTGGAAGAAAGCGTGCACTCATTCAGTACAACTCATGAGCAGGCATACTTGGCAGTTTTCTTAGTTTTTCACTCCTTCCAAATGCTCCTCCAACACTTGAACCTTGCCTGTTTTTTACTCACCCTTCTGCAAGGCAGTACAATTCATGGTGGTAGGCAGCCTTCCGCCTCTGCGTGCAGTGGGAAGACGGGGGAGGAAGGATGTGGTAGCTCCAAATACGTGACTCAGTCTCCCTCAAGATCCTTCTCATATAGATAGCTATTCTACCCCTAAAATGTGCTGTGGGATATTAAGTAGTGTTGTATTAATATTAAAATGATGTTCCCTGGTCAGATAAATGTGAAGAACGTTGAGAAATTTGGGAACAAATGTAGAAGTCAAACACTTCTTTGTTTCAGTTTCTCAGCAGGCTTTGCAATGTAAATGTGCTCTGTTGATCTGCAAAAGGAAATAAGAGTATAGCGCCCTCCCTGACTCACAGACTATGGGACACTTCCTTCATTCCTAGTGTCACATATCAGGGCTAGTATTCAGTTGAACACATTTTAGAAATTCTTTGTTTTGGCTTGGCATGGTGGCTCATGCCTGGAATCCCAGAACTTGGGGAGGCTGGAGCGGAAGGATTGCTTGAGTTTGAGACTAGACTGGGCAATGTAGTGAGACTCCATCTCTAAAAAAAAAAAAAAGTGTTTTCAATTAAAAACAAATAGCATGGCTGGCGGTGGTGGCTCACAACTGTAATCCTGTCACTCTGGGAGACCACAGTGGGTGGGAGGATGGCTTGAGCTCAGGAGTTTGAGACCAGCCTGAAAAAGAGTAAGATCCCATCTCTCCTAAAAATAGAAAAACTCCATGGGCGTGCTGGTGCATACCTGTAGTTCTAGCTATTCTGGAGGCTGAAGCAGGAGCATTGCTGAAGCCCTGGAGTTTGAGGTTGCTGTGAGCTATGACATTACAGAGTAAGACTCTGCCTCAAAAATCCCCCAAACAAACAAAAAAACCTAGCTGGATGTGGCAGCGCCTGAAACCAGCTACTCTGGAGGCTAAGGCAGGAGGTCATTGCACTCTAGCCTGGGTAACAGGGTGAGATTCTGTCTCTAAAAAGAAAAATAACAAAATAAAATAATAAAATTAACAGAAGAAATTCCTTGTTTTAGTCTAAGCAGGCAGGATGCTTGATGGATTAGTATGATTGTGAACAGCACAGAAGAATAAATTACATTTTTCTTTATGAAATGTCAACTCAATTCTGGGGCCAATCATGATGGAGAGAACTTATATAGCTCTGGGTTACAGCAGAAGTCACCATCTGTAAGGACATGGGGTCCTCAGAGGCACCTCCCTGGATCTGAAACAGCACCCTAGCCTGTGTCTAGTAGCCTGTCCAACAGCAGAGACAGAAACCTAGCGGGTGTGCACTGATTCTTTTGATCACCCTTCACTCGTCCAGGCCCTAAGCAGCATGGAATTGTCAGGCATTCCTCTTGTGGGCACTGCCCAGCCCATTAGGCTGTGCTGTTCTACTTGGCACAGAGGAGCGATGGACCTTTCAAGCAAATATGAGCCATGTAGTGCCTAAAAGATGCCATTCTGGGATGATTACTAGACGGAAGTAGAATTAACCACAAGTATTCCCACTATCAGATCATCACACTAAGCAGAAAGGAATGACCTGCATTGGAATAAGAATTTGGAATTAGTTCAATGAACAGTGAAGCTATTTTATTTTATTTTTATTTCTGAGGATTTTTTGAGGGTACAGAAAACCAGGTTACACTGATTACATTTGTTAAGTAAAGGTCCCTCGTATAATTGTGTCCCACGTCCAAAAGATGTGTCACACAACGTGACCTTCTACTCCCCTCCCTCCTTCCTTCTCTCTGCTCCCCTGTTCCCCCACCCCCCACCAGGTACTAAGTCATCAATTGTCCTCATATCAGAATTGAGTACATTGGATTCTTGCTTCTCTATTCTTGTGATGCTTTACTAAGGAGAATGTGTCTCAACTGCATCCAAGTTAATACAAAACATGTAAAGTCTTCATCTTTCTTAGTGGCTGGATAGTATTCCATGGTATACCTATACCGTAGCTTATTAATCCATTCGTGGGTTGGAGGGCATTTAGGTTGTTTCCACAGTTTGGCAATTATAAATTGAGCTGTGATAAACTGTCTCAGAGTGCAAATGTTCTTGTGATAAAACAATTTTTTTTTTCTTCTGGTCAGATGCCCAGTAACGGGATTGCAGGATCAAATGGGAAATCTAGTTTGAATTCCTTGAGGATTCTCCATACTCCTTCAAAAAAAAATTGTGTTAGTTTGCAGTCCCACCAGCAGTGTAAAAGTGTTCCCCTCTCTCCATATCCATGGAGCTTTGAAATTTTGTGATGTGGGCCATTCTTACTGGGGTTAGGTGATGTCTTGATCAAATTATTTAATTTAAATAGTTAAATTATTTCTTTAATTTTTTACTCACCCTGTGCTCTGATTCTGAACTCACAGCATACATATGACTTCCTTTTCAGTGAGAGAATCCAAACCCCAATCGTTCCAGACTTGCCATACATGTCACTGTTGTTTTCTGTGTACCCCCCACTATTAACTGTCTTCAAATCGATGACTTGTCCAACTTTGGGGTCAAAAAGTTATTGGTCTGGGTTTGGTTTCCCTTTTCTGTGTTCTCTGGCACTCTGTTTTATCTGTTTGCTAGCCCTTGTCACAGAGTTGTTACATGTCGCCCTCTGTGGGCTGTGAACTCTTTGAGGGTGAGGACTCTGCCTCATATCCACCTAGCTAGTGCCTCTCACGATTGTAGTTTCAAGCAACCATTCAATTCACAGTGAAGGGCTGGATTGGATGGCAGTTACCCATGAGGCCCTCAGTTCTTTTGCTCTATCTGAAACACAGACAAGATGGTGGGCCTCCTGAGGCTCGCATTTTATTCTCTCCAACAGAAAGTGCCCCAAAGCATACATCCATTTTGGCTTTAAATGGTCATCTGTACAGCACAAACTTATTCCTTTTTTAAAATCAAAGTGTCTTTTGCTCAGGTAGCTAAAGTCTCTGCATTGGCCTGAGTTGAACACTGCAGAGCAGCCATCTGACTTTGGGAGTTGGGCTGGGCAAAGCCAGGCTGAAAACACCTCAATCAGGGTGCCAGCAGGCCACTTGCTGGACAGCGATGTTGGGTGACCAGTGGGTGATTGTCTTAAGCGCAGTGTCCTTAGAAGCAAAAGCATCCTGACAAGTATCCAGCCAAGGGTGGGATGAGTCCTAAGTATTTTTCCAAACATTATTGGATTAAAGCATTTTTATTAAGAGTCCTTAAGCAACCCCCCTAACTACCATTGTTAATTTGCTAAGCCCTGCTGTAATCGCCCGAGCTGGAGTGTGTAAGGAAAATGTGCATTGTGCAGTTTGCAGTGCATCAAATCCTGTGCTAAAGTTATGTGACTTTTATATCAATTTGGGGAGATTCATTTTTCCTCACTATAATTTACGAACCTCTTTTCATTGGCTGGGAATGCAATTTGCCAAATGGATTACATTTGGTACTTTATTTTCTCTTCATAGCTAGTTCTTATGTAATTTGTTTACAGTTCATCAGGCTTGTTGGATGTGTAGTAAATCAGCAGGCAGCTCTCTCAGTTAAATGGTCAGGCTGCCGTTGGGAGTTGGGTGGGGTGGGGTAGGGAGGGCCCTTTAACTCATTGTCTCCTGAGTTCTGGTTTCTGCCTGCTGAGGTGGCTGTTCCCATTGAAGACATGCAGAAGATCCATCTGAGATTTATGTTTCGACACCGGTCATCTCTGGAATGTGAGTACCCAACCAAATGTGGTATCTGCAGCTCCCCAAAGGGAGGAAGAATGGAATAGCTGGGTGGCCCATGTAACATTGTCTTTCCTGACCTCACAATGCTATTTCCAGCTAAAGATAAAGGAGAAAAGAACTTTGCCATGTCCTATGTGAAACTGATGAAAGAAGATGGGACTACTCTGCAAGATGGATGGCATGACTTGGTTGTCCTCAAGGTACCATGAGTTAGTATAAACTCTGCCCTGATGGGGATATAGGAAGCAAGGGGGTGGGTCGTATTAGAATTGCTTAATGGTCAACAGCAGGGACCCCTGAATCACACACATATCCTGGTTAACTGGCTGTGTGGCCTTTTATAAAATCTTGTTTTCTTTGGGCCTGTTTCTTTATCTGTGTTCTATGCATAATTATGAGGATTATGTGAGACAGTGCATACAAACAAGGCACTTTGGGGTACATAGGAGAGCTCTGTAAATGGAAAAAGTTATTGTTATATACAGAAATGGGCTCTTGACTCTATAAGGGCTGCTATGGGATATGTAGAAGATCTACAACAAACATTTGAAAGGTACTTTCACTGTAGCTAATGGAAAAATATTAGAATTTGGAGTCCTAATCCTGCTGCTGACTGAATATGAAATCATCTCACATATCTTTCTGAGTCTCAGTTTCCTTTTTTGAAGTGGAACCAGCAATATTTATGACACCCTAATAAGATGACCCAGGTCAAAGGACCGACCATGTAAACTGTAAAAAGAGTACACATATCCACTATTTTTATATCATGAGATTTGGACTATTTTTGAGTAGTGGAGAAGTATTCACCTTGATCTTACCTGTGTGGTTCCTCCTGCATGCTCTCTTATGATTGCAGAATTCATCTACTAGCCCCAGGCTGGGCTAGATGCAAAGTGTGTGGCTATGAAATAGAGCATATTTAAGTGGCCAGCACAGAGATCAAGCACTTGCCCTTGGCTTTCTTAACCTTGTAGGATGAAATTACCCTTTTTGCCTGTGTGTGCATGGCAAACAGCCTTTTCATGGCCTTATCACACAGTACTCTTCTCTGAATCTGATTTTGCTGGAAAACCTGTTATCGTCTGTGAAACTTCTGTTTTCTCTTTTATCACACTTTAAGGGAATTCTTGGCTTGAAAGTCATTCTTTCACAAAAGACTGTGCAGTCCTCAAGGATAGAGGCCCAGTTGCAGTCAATTTTGTGTTTACTCACACTCATTAAGCCTCAGTTTCATCAACTGAGGATGATAACAATATCTGTTTCATATGATGTGAGACTTAAATGAAATCAACTAAGGCATATAAAGCACTTGGCTCACCTCCTAGTGCAGAGTAAGATACATGTTATCTCCTGTAATGCCTAACTCTAATCATTCATTTCAGCATGCCAATGCACTTGTGTGCCTATCACTCTACTCTATGACATGCTATATGCATTATGCTATATAGTTTGCTGTAGTCTTCTAAGAAGTAGGAGTTATGATTTTACTCAATTTACACATTAAACTGAAGCTAAGGAACATATTCAAGATGACATGGACTAATTTACACATTAAACTGAAGCTAAGGAACATATTCAAGATGACATGGACATGGTAGAGCAGGGTCTAGATCTCAGGATATTCTTACTTAGTGCCTTTGCCATTAGCTTCTTCTATAAGCTCAACTCCTTATCTTGCTGGTGGGCACATGTTATACATAACCTTAAAAAAAATTAGGGCTACTTAAAATGGCCTGTCTAGCATTCTTCAGTTCCCTTTTTTGGCCATTAATGAAGTTCACAGAGCCTTCAACTAGTTAATCAATTTTCATTAATGTAACTTTGGATTCTTGCCTATTTTGTGCAAAAACAGCCTTGCCTCACCAGCTGATGTCTATTGCTTCTTTGCCGATTTTCCTTATTATCTATGGTGCTCTCTATTTCAGTATGTAATTTGGCTACTGCAAGCTGTAGGTAGCATTGGGAATATAGCCTTGGCTTGGGGCAATAACCAAAGTGTTGTTTCCAGGGAGACAGCAAGAAGATGGAGGATGCCAGCGCTTACCTGACTCTTCCTTCTTATCGGCACCATGTAGAAAACAAGGGGGCCACCTTGAGCCGGAGCTCCAGCAGTGTTGGGGGACTCTCTGTCAGCTCCCGGGATGTGTTCTCCATATCCACTCTGGTGTGCTCCACAAAGCTCACCCAGAACGGTAATGGAATCATGAAGAGTTGTGTCTGGGCTGTGTGTGTGTTTGTGTGTGTACATACTCAGCGATGTCCTGATGTGAACAGTTTGGGTCAGTGTCAGTAATTCTGCATGTTTGGACTCTATTTTAGTGGGTCTGCTGGGTTTGCTGAAGTGGCGTATGAAACCTCAACTGCTACAGGATAATTTAGAAAAGCTGAAGATTGTGGATGGAGAGGAAGTGGTGAAGGTCAGTGGGATTTCATTTCGTTTGTCTTCATTCATCAGTGAGAGAAACTTCAATCATGGATGGCTTCAGGGAAGAAATGAAGTATTGAAGGAGATGGCACAACTTTTTCTCTGACAATGGGCACACTGTCTCAAGTTGCCATGAGGAATCTTCTATTGGGAAATCCAGAGGGATGTCTTTATTCAATGAACCTGAATATTGAGATGGGTGTGGTGGCTCACACCTGTAATCCTAGCACTTTAGGAGGCTGAGGGGGGTGGATTGCCTGAGCTCTTGAGTTCAAGACCAGTTTGAGCAAGAGTGAGAGCACATCTATAAAAATAGCCAGGTGCTGTGACAGGCACCTACAGTCACAGCTACTCGGGAGGCTGAGGCAAGAGATCACTAGAGCCCAAGAGTTTGAGGTTGCTGTGAGCTATGACACCATGGCACTCTACCAAGTGTGATGAAGTGAGACTCTGTCTCAAAAAAAAAAAAGTTGAATGCTGAATGGCTGACAACTATGGTTTTGCTCAGTCTCTACAATTAAATCAGCCTGGGAGTATATCTCTGCTCCCCCACTTGGCAACTTATGTGATAATTTGATGAATGTGACATAGTTCTCAAGGTTGTCATGAGCAACCTGGTAATATTTCAAAATTACCCAGAAATCTCTTATACATAGTATACAATAATTAAACTAAAGCTTATGAAACATACAAAGTTTAATAAATAATAACTATTAGTTATTTTTGTTGGTTATATGTCACTATACATAGTGGGATGACCTCTTTGTACTACTCACACATCATTGTTAGGAAAAAAGTATTCTTAGTTTCTGCTGTGTGGAGAACATTGTGTATTAAAGATGAGAAAGGTAAACACATCATTTTGAATGAAACAAGCAGAAAGGAATGCAAATGTCAGATGTATTGTAGCATCCCCATGATAGTGGAGAAGGTCTGAAAGTGGAAAGTGTCTGAAGTGCAGGTCTCATTAAAGCAACCCTTCTTTCTAGCACTATGAATTGGGACGAGTGTTTCCTAGTAGTCCTGGTGATCTTGTTTCCATCAGAAACTTGGTACAGCTTAGAAACTCTGAGATTAAACATGTTTTTATCTTAGTTCTATGTTTTGAAGGATTATAGGAAATATTGACCCATCCCTTAGGAAGGAGGGGAATCAAGTTTTATTTAATTGCCCTTACCTGGAGAAGCAATGGTACAATTTCCAGATGCTTCAAATGTACACTATTGACCCACCTGCTTGGTTCAGCAGTAGCAGAGTAATTTCCCCAGACACTCCTTTCATAAGCTCTATAGTCTTCAGATAGCTTGTCATGGGGCAGGGGTTCTTCCACTGTCTCCCTTTAGCATTCTTTTTTCTTTTTAAAGAAAGTTTGTTATTAAAGTACTATATGTATATGATGAAATATGTATATCGAGAGAAGTTATGTGAAGAGTACAACTCAATGAATTTTTACATACATAACTCACCTATATAGTCACCATCCACCTTTAGATCAAGATACAGAGCATTTTTAGCATTATGGTAGATTCCTTCTCAGTTAGTAACCCACTTTGCATAAAGATTATCTTGACTACCATTATCATAGATGAGTTTTTGCCTGCTCTTGAATTCCATAAGAATAGAGTAATGAGGAATGTACATTTTTGTGTCTGATGTCTTTCACTCAGTACAGTGCTTGTGAAAGTCATCCTGGTTGCTGTGTGTGGAGGTAGTCTGCTTTTGTGCATTAGCTGTCATTCTTTAGTGTGACAATGCCACCACACATACATGCATCCATTCTGCTGTTGATGGACAAGCTGATGCTCCAAGTTCTAGATCTTGTGAATAGCCCTGCTCTGGACCTTTTGAACATGGCTTGTGGTAGATATGCTCTCATTTTCTGGGATAGACCCTCAGGAGTAGAATTTCTGGGTCACCTGCACTCTTTCTTTAATGCAACCTTCATTATTTTGTCCAGTTTCTCCAGGATACTCTGGATGCACTCTTCAACATCATGATGGAGCATTCTCAAAGTAATGAGTATGACATCCTTGTCTTCGATGCTTTGGTAAGGGAGAGCGGACAGGTGTTTAGTGACATTAGGCATGAATGGGTGGCTTACTATGAGAGTACTGAGAACCCATGGCCTTTGTGGCCCTTTTCATGAATTCTTTGGAGGCGTTGTAACATTTGGCAACCAGACCAATGAACGAGATGTTATTTCCTTTTGCATGTTTCTAGTTCTTTTGAAAGCATGGGTAAAAGGAGAATTTCAGTGCTGATGTTAGATTGACTCTGGTTGAAGGTATATGAGATATATATACTGCAAGTGGTCACTTGGGCTTTCCATGAATGCTGGGGGCTAGTCTATGGCTAGGTTGTAAAGCACCTAAAGTGTTTCCTTCCTCTTTTTATCCACTTCCTCATGTGCTCCAACTTACCAGAGTCATTACACTCCTCCTCTCCACCCAGAGCCTTTCATGGTGGTAGACCATCCAGATCTTTGTTCCCTCAGTTTTCCCACATGGTCTTTTTCTCCTCTGGTTGTCACATTTTTGTAGTGTCATGTCAATATAAACATAAGAAACATCTGCATTAGAATATCAGTATCCAATAAAGTCTTTATGTGTTGACTCTCAGTGTGGTGGGCGTTTGCATTTTTAAACTTGGAGATAAGTGTGGTTTCATCAAGTGCTTCCCAAGAGGAACTCCTAGAGTGCTAGCCCTACAGGAAAGACATTTTATGACAAAAAGATCCTTTGATTACTTAATCCAGGAAGTACTGAACATGGCATGCCCCTTTTAGATATTCTCAATGCATATAGGTATAGTAAAGACTCTGAAAGTTTTGCAGTAAAGGGAGTCTAATGATGATAGCCTGTTATTTGGCCACTAAATCCTCTATAACATCATGCAATATATTTTATGAACTGTTTTTTTTGGAGGCACTATCTTAATGAAAAGGACTAATTCTATATTTGTGCACTAACTCCTGGGTAAGAGAATTTGACAGAGGTTGAGTTATGCCAGATGAATATGACTTTGTGCCCTGGGTTTGCCCTGAATATACTGATTCTTGCATCTTCCTCAGATCTACATCATAGGACTCATTGCAGACCGAAAATTTCAACATTTCAACACCGTGCTGGAGGCTTACATTCAACAGCATTTCAGTGCTACCTTGGCTTACAAGTAGGTAACTGTGCACACGGGGATTTCTTGTCTGCTTTCTACTTGCCCTGCCAGGATGCCTAGGGCACAGGAACTTGAGTTATTTCCTTTGTCATTGATCTGCATGAATTCTCCCTTTTCTGACAAATCCAACTCATGCCTGGGTTATTTGGATATCAACAAAATGATAAAAGACTCATAGGTTGGGATGAATTTAATAGTGGGGGTGGTTTGAGGAAGTGCTCACTCAACTATTTTTGATTGACCAGTTACTTGTACTTGTGATGGACACCAGAACCTAAGGGCTGTAGAGGAAAAAGTGCTTGTGTCAAGTAGCTCAGTGTAGACTGGGAACTAAGGGTTAGAGATGAGAGATGATGCTGAAGGTTTGGTGGGGGCAAGTGTGTGAAGGGGCCTTGAATGGCAGGCCTAGAAATTTAACATCTACCCTGCTGATAAAGAAAAAAACATAGAAAGTTTCTAAGCAGGGAAGTTCCATGATATTATAAGAACATTTTCTGTAGAAAGCAAAAGCTGAAAAAGACATTACTGGCATCAGTTATTATTCCCACTTGTACCCTGATTGTGACTAGTTTTCCTAGTAGAAAGTTTTTATCTTTGCTCACTAATTTTTCCTTTGCTGGCTTATTTTGTGAATAGGAACTACTTATGTATTCCCTGTAATAAATAGATGTATTTTTAAGCAGAGTTATTTTTATGCTTACAAATGAGTGAGTGAGAGATTGACTCTACCACCACCTTTAACCTTTGATTGAATGCTGTATAATTTACTGAGCAAACAAAATACCATGCTGTGGGCAAAAAAAGAAAGAGATGTGTTTTGAAAATATTACCTTTTCTTCAGGAAATTGATGACAGTGCTGAAGACTTACTTGGATACCTCCAGCAGGGGGGAGCAATGTGAGCCTATCCTAAGGACTCTGAAAGCTTTGGAATATGTGTTCAAGTTCATTGTTCGGTCAAGAACATTATTTTCACAGTGAGTACTTGTTATGCTGGAGTGATTTATTAGCTCTGCAATTCTTGTGGGATATAACAGTATTTTCACTGTTAGGAGAAACTTGTTTAAAAAATTATAACCAGCTGTCACTCAAAAACAACCCAAGAATCCAACCTAGAGAATTATGAGTATGTAATGATTGTAACTTCTCAGTTCATTTGGGAGAAAAGGAAATTTTTATCGTGTTGCAGAGTTATGTTTCATCCAATGAGTGTAATTTGTGATTTGAGGTTCTTCTATATTTAATCTAATATTCTTCACTTAATTTGAAATATGGGAACATTTTCCAGGAATCTATATTCAATGTTAGAGGGCTTGGGAGTGGGAAGAGCAGAGCTCAGGGAGTTTGACATTTATTTGGCTCTGGTAGATTGTGTGTGGTAGATGAGCTGGTATTAGTATGTGACCTGTCTGTCCTTGAAATCCTGGTAGCCAACAAGTGAGCTGATATGATAGAGCACTTTAAGAGATTTTGATGGTGATGGCCAGTATCACAGAGGCTAGCTGCCATTTTTTTTTTAGGACCAGTGCAATGGGGTCTTGCAATGGAAGAGTGAGATTGGGCTCAGCTCCCTCACTGACTTTTGAAGGGCTTTGGAGATAGAGATATTAAAATGTTTTCTATGAAATAACAATTTATATTTATCCTGGTTCTGAGGAAAATTTAGGTAGAGGATTGGTTGTGGATGTGATGAGGTTGGTTCTGTGTGATGGGAAATAAGAAAACGCCTTGCAAAGAAGGTATTGCCTTGGCTCTCGTTAGTGCAAATGAAGAATACTCAACAGAAACTGACTTAGAGAGAATGGGACTTTATTTCATATCACTGAAAAATCCAGAGGGTACTTGGCCTAAGGCATGGCTGAACCCAGATGCTCAGTGTCTTTAGTCTTTATATCTCTAGATCTTGACTTTTCTTTTTTTTAGTTGATTTCCTTCTGGGGCAAGTTTTCCAATGTAGAGGCCACTAGAAACTTCATATTCTATAAACTGAAGGAACCCTAGGTTTTTTGTTTTAGCAAAATCCTATGCCAAGAACTGGTCCTGGGCCATGTGCTAAGGTGTTAATCAATTAAACAGTATGGCCAGGGGAATGCCATACTGTTGTGGTCACATGTGCATCTTTGTAGTTGTGGTCACCATGGCTCAGGTGTGGACTTATTCTATTGGAGAGATGACTTCCTAAAAGAAAGTTGAATTCTATACCTATTATTCTGATCATGACAAAGAATGGGCATCTACAGCTTCATACTTGACAAGGCATCTGAAGTGCATAATCATTTGGGATTCTCTGCAGATATTCTTTGAGATTTTAGGTGATGAGTAGAAAAACTTGAGTGTCTTGAACCATGCCACAAAATATATTTGAATCATGCCCCAAAACATATCCCTTAGGTTATTCTAAAAGTGAAATATCCCTTTCAAATTCCTCTGGATTGCCAGTAGTTAAATCTTGGGGTATTCTGTCAGGTTTCAGAGATACTTGTCAGTGTTTTGAAAACAAGTAGAAGACTCCAGTGAGTTTTCTTTTTGTTTGAGACAGAGTCTCACTCAGTCACCCTGGGTTGCGGGCTGTGGTATCATCATAGCTCACATCACTCTCAAACTCTTGGGCTCAAGCAATCCTCTTGCCTCAGCCTCCTAAGTACCTGCGACTATAGGTACCTACCACACTCCTGGCTAGTTTTCTATTTTTAGTAGAATTGGGGTCTCACTCTTGCTCAGGTTGGTCTCCAAAGCCTGAGCTTAAGCAATCCACTCGCCTCAGCCTCTGAAAGTGCTAGGATTACACCTGTACGCCAGCAAACTTAGCCTCTAATAAGTTTTCTAAAAGTTCAGTTTCTTGGAGGAATTCAAGGATTCAGATATTGTGTTTCCAGATTAATAGGTAAGCAGATCTTATCCTACCTTTCAAGTGAGAATGATCAATCCATAAGAAGAACATATTTTCTATGCATCATATATTCTTTGACAGCTCTTCTGTTTTAGTTTATTTTATTGATCTCCCCTTCCACTCTCTTTCCCTCTCTCTCTCCCTCCCTTCCATTTCCTCTTGTTTTATCTTCCTAGTTTTTGTCTCTTCCATCTCCTGGAACACAGTACATTTGTACATTTGCTTTTATCTTCTCTGCCTCAAGGCTTATCTTGCAGAGCCCCTAACTCTTAAATGGTGTAGATTCAGTGCTGCTTAAATGCTAATTGACTTTTAGCTTGTTGAGGAGCAGGGCTGTATCCGCAGTATAGCATATGGAATGTCCCTGACCTTTGGTCAGAACAGATGTCCCTAAAGGCACCTAGGCCTTTCTCATGAACAAAAACGTAGGCTGACCTTCAAAGAGGATCTAGGACTGCATGCTAAGAAAAGATACGTTTTGTATCTCATTCATTGAGGACTCTTACCCATGATCTGCTCTCTAGGGGAGCCTCTACAGAACTGGGAAGTGACCAGGGTATTTCCCCATGTGGGGGGCATCTTACTTGGAAAAGTAGAAAATAGAAGGTTCAACACTTTGAGATTTCCAAACCAGCTGGTGGGAAATCAGAATATAATTATCACTTTTAGGCTTATTGTGTCTGGTATTGTTTCTATTTCCTGTAATTCCTTTGTTCGCTTTCCCCATGTGCATAATTGCAGCTGATCTAGTTCCCATTAGCTGTTCCCTTGCCATTTGTTTGCATATACCACACACGAACATTTGCCCAGGCTAAGGATTTTCCTGCATCCAGATGCACAATGCAGTTGGGTGAGGGAGGAAGATAAATTGTTTAGAAGGAGTGGAATTTTATTTTATTTTTTTCAGGATGATTCACTTCTACTGCCAGCCAAAGAAAGTGAGTTTTTTTTCTGTTTCCCATTCTTGTGTTACTAACTCCTGAGTCAAAGTCTGGGGCAAGTTTCTCCAATTGCACACTTGTTTGTGCTGTAGCTGCAAAGGAAGCTAGCAGAGCAGATGCTAGCTTCTGCCACAGGGAGGAAGGCAGACTTAAAAGTGTAGAATATTCCATAGTTGTAGGAAGTGTGACTATGACCAACATCTGCCAGGCTTGTGGTGGAATGGCTGAGCCCCTGAGAGACAGAGAGCATTGGGAGGCACATTCAGAAAGAGTTAAGGTGATAATCTTCTAGACATTGAGCTTTGCAAAGCCCCTTGCAGTGTCTTTAATCTTTTAGCTCAGACAACCAGCTGGGCTGATCCCCAAGGCTTCTGAGCTTGTAGAATTACTGGGAGCCTGGAGCGGCCTGTGCTTCCCTGTTCGCTGAGCAGCTCCCCTTCCTACTGACCAGGCACACAGAAATGAGAATGCAGAGCTTCTGCTGGGATGTTTCTGTAAGGCGGGAGATCCAGACATGGTGTTGCAATAAGATTTACTCCCACTTTTCTTCACCCTATTCAAATCCTAGTGCTGCCCCAGCTATGACAGGAGGCAGTGTAGAGTGGTATTGGTAAGCACGGTGTTCACGCTGGATGGACCTTGGAGGGAGTAATATTTTTATCCCTGTAAGTGCTCGGCTTAGTGAGTGACTCAGCCTCTCTGAGCCTCAGTTTTCTTATCTATACATAGGGATAAACTAGTTCGATGAAATGAGATTATATGTACAAAGTGCTCTATGAAATATGTGGTACTTATTCTAGAAATGGACTAAATGTTAACTGTTAACCATGTTTTCACCTAGGAGAGACAGCAAAGGTGTATATTTCAAAAACACAGATTTAAATTATGAAGAGGAAGTTCTGTTGTCTTGATTCATGCTCAGAATTTGACTTCCTATTCATGTTATCCTAAATGTTTTTTGCTGTTAATTTTTTTGGAGGTGAGGATACCTTTTATCAGCTGTCTATGCTGTTTGAGGACCACAGTGTGGGACGTCTTCTGGACCCATGCATTTCCCCTGGTCTGCTGCTGGCTCCTTTTGCTGGGCCCTGGTTGTGTTTGCTGCACGCACTTCCCCTGTGAGTGTGGCCAGGCCCCTCCTCTGGCCAGAGCAGCCATCGTGCCCAGTTCCCGGGCCCTGCTTGCTCTGCCTGTCTTTTCTCTGTGTCATGCCCTCCGCCCTCCTCTCCAGGCTGCTCATTCAGGTCTTGCCTCCTCCTCCTTCTGTACGTAACTCCAACCTCCTGGGGCTGCTCTGCCTTCCACAGACTCCTCTTTCACTACCCTCATCCCTACGCCCATTGCTTATGAGAAGCTGTCAGCTCAGCAGTTAAAGGCACAGTCCCCAGAGCCAGAATTCTGAATCCAAATATGAACTTGGGCAAATTATTTAATCTGCTTATGTCTCAGTTTCCTCATGTGTAACACAGGCATAATAATAGTACTTACCACATGGGGTTGTTTTGCAGGCTAAATGAGCTATTGACCAGTGCCCTGCAAAATAGCAAGTATCCCCAGTTATTGTTCCTTGCTGAGCGGAATTCATGGATCAGCCCCAGTGGTCTTCGCAAAAGCTCCTCCGAGGGAGGACTGCGTCTCTGACTTCTCCTGCCAGCCCTCAGTCGCTCTGTGCCAGCCACACTGGACTCCGTGGCTCCAGCTCCTGACTGAAGGCCTTTGCCCTCTTCTCCATGTACCTGCCTGCTAACTCCCTGAGTCTTTGCTCAGACATCTCCTTCATTACCCTATTCAAAATTGCAGCCCTTGCCCCAAGAGCTCCTGATCTCTCTCTCCGTTTTCATCTTCTTTTCTCCTCATAGAAGTGATCATAGTTAGCGTACTGTGTAAAAATTATGCTTCTGTTTCTTGCATCCTTCCTGCTAGAATGCCTCAGCACTGGGAACAGCACTGGTAGGTAGTAAGCACTCAGTTAGTATGCAGTTTCTAGCCACCTTTCACAGAAAAGGAAAGCAAGCCTTAGATTCAAGTGTGAAGGTCAAATGGCTCACAACTGGCGGAGTGGGATTTGCACTCTGTCTCATCCGGTTAAACAAATTTGAGGACCAGAACCTTTTTCTGAGCCATGCAAATGTGAAGTCTGGTTGGCCAAGCCTAGGGGCTGTCCTGAGAGAGAGCAGGGCCAGCTCCAGGGGCTGCTGAGAGGCGCTAGGCTGCAAAGGTCTCATGGTCCCCTCCCTAAGCACAATAGGAATGCAATAAAGGCAATGATGCCTTGGAGCAGGGGAAGGCATCCTCATAGTTATGGTGAAGCTGTTCAGGCCACTGTGACTTTATCCTTATTCTCAGGGAATGAATAATGAAAAGTTGATGTAGGGCAGGCCAGGTGAGCTCACACTCCTTGGAACAAGTCACTGGTCAGGGAAGAGAAACTGCTCTGCATCTGGTTGGGGCCACAGCATCTGGAAACATCATCCAGCTCCCCACTCCTCACCTGGGAGCCAAAAGGGGAAGGACTGCTAAGGTGTAAAGGGGGCCACTGGCCTGCCGCCTCCTTCATAAGGGTTTCTTAGGAGCGTGGTTCACAGCTCCAGCAAACACCTGCAGACTACCTTGCTCCACCCAGGGCTGGACATGATTGCCCTTTCTCTAAGTGCCTTTAGCATCAAAGATCGAAACCAGATTCCAGCTTTCTAGTACTTTCCTTTGCCCTTTTTCTTCATTTTTACATCTATCTTTATTCTGCACTCACTTACCACTGCTACCAACCTGCACCTGATCCCTCTTCCCCCCAGCTCAGTTTCTTCTTATGTAAATAGCACATGGTGGTCATGAATATGTTAGGCAAAGATTGTGGGACTAAAGCTCTGGCATACTCAGCTTAGCTTGCAGTCCAAGGGAATACACAAGCCTCTGCCTTTTTAAACAAATGTGAATTTAACTCCAAGGTACTTGCCAGTATGATTTGTTTTCATTGTTCATGTATGAATAAATATTAAAATGTAATCATCTGTTTATGCTGAGCCTGCGCTGAAATGCCTGTCACAGTGCTATTCCTGTTTCTCTTGCATGTAATTTGTTTGCATGTTAATGCCATTCATTCCTACCTAAGCCTCTGTTTTGGGTTTTGAATATAATTTCACTTTTTGATGACAGTAATGGCTTAGTAAATCGCACAATTGCTGTTAATGGGATTTATTTTGAAATAACATTAACTTGGCATCAGATCCCAGGATGGAAGAGAAAACTGGTATGGAAAGGATATTGTTGAACAGTAACTTCTCTTTAGTTTATTATCTATTTTACGAGTTGCTGCAGTGTTGAGGGGCCACTTGTTTCTCACAAACATATGTGAAAGGGCTTTGTTAACTGTTAAGTTGCTATTATTATAACATGAAATTGTGGCTATGTGTGAACTTTTAAAATTCCTATTCCCTATGGAAATGTTGGCAAGCATTTATTGAGCACCTATTGTGTACGAGGCTCTTTGGGCTGGGACCTCTAAAAATAGTAAGTAGTAAGTCAGACTTCCTCCAATATTGGCAAAATAGTGGCCAAGAGAGATCTGCCTCCCGGCCATCAAATCCCAGTTCTCTGGGCTAAGAGATGATCAGTGATGGGGTATCACAACGGAAGCTTACATGTGGCTCCTAGGAGGGCTGGGAGGTGTAAATGACAAACTCTGCCTTCAGGGAATCAGTAATTCTTCTCAGAGGAGGTGAGGTTTTAAACCAGACTTTGAATGGAATTTAACAAGCCAGCCAGTGGGACAAAAAAGAACCCCAAATTCTAAGCCCAACGTGCATAAGAGAACTTTTAATTCCTCCTGCCACTCTCTGGTCCCATTTATTTAATGAAACCCCATATCACTCTTCACTCTACCTCACTTAATACGACAACCCTGCAAAGCTGAGGTGTTATGTTCATTATGCAAAGGAGGAAGTAGAGACCCAGAAGGTACAGAAAGTGGCTGTAGGTTACCCAGCTGGCTAGGCAGGAAGGGATGTGACACCCAAGCTAAGGCTCTCCGTGTCATGTGGTGCCCACGTGTGAATAGCACGTTTGTGGGGAAGAGTGGCTGGCAGGGGAGGCGGTGGTGGTGGAGGAGGGTGTGTGAAGCTAGATTGTGAAAACACCTTTGGTGCTGGACACGGGAGCTGGACTTTGTCCTCCGAGCCAGGGGACTTCCATGGAGATGCTGCCTTCATTATTAGAGCACGCAGTGGGCAGCCCAGTGGACGCACAAACAAATCCACTGGGATCAGATAAAAAAATCAACATTTATTTTATCCCAGATGAAGAAATTAAACTTTATATAAACACTTAACTTAGGATCGTAAGAATGTGGATATCATTTGTGAATAAACAAGCATCTATTGGGATTTATGCTTCAAATGAAAAAAAATTATTTTTCTTATTGGGGCAGGTTGGAAACCACTGCTTCTGGCGGTGGGGAGTTCACATTTGAGAATGAGTTCTACTGGGGAAGGAAGGTTAGTTTGTAAGAAAGGGAAAGGCTGGCTATGCGAGGTCAGAGAAGAAGCTATTGCATAATCCAGGCAAGAGGACTTGAACTAAATCAGCCCAGTGCGACCAGAAGAGAGCAAAGGAAGGAGATGGGATCCCAGAACTAACTGCGCATGGGTGTAGAATCGAAAGAGTCACGTGATCTGACGCTGAACTTCCTGGTGCGTTTGACATGACATTACAAGCCAACATGGCCAGTAGCAGGTTTTTATAGTGTGTATAGTTTGGGACATAAAGTGTTTGAGGTGTTTATTGGCACAGCCAGATGGAAATGTACAACAGGCAGTTAGATGGAGATTTGAAGTTCAGGAAAGCAGAGAACTGGGATATGGTTTTGGTAGAAATTGATCCAAAGAGGTGTTTGGAGCTATAGGTATAAACCTGAGAAGGAAACCTAGGGAATTAGCCCATTGAAAGGATGGGGAAAGGAAGTTCCCATTAACGGCTGGATCAGGGCCAGAGGCGAAGCAGCAGGAAGGAATGGTTCCAGAAATCTGGAAGGAGAGTATTTCAGGGATTCCCCTCATGTGCATGTGAATTACCCACATTTGGATTGTTCTTTGCCAGGGTGCAATCCTAGACTGACTTCCCCTGCTGATCCTTCAGAGCCTGGGCAAATTGTTCCATGCCCCGCTCACAGCGGTGGTCTTGTCTTTTCCTATGTCCCTTCAAATGGCTTAATTCTGCAGAACAAGGCTATCCCCTGCTGCAGGCAGTTAAGGGAAAAGCTGCAAGAACACAAGGTATTTGTTCTTCCAGGTTGGGCCATTAAATGATTTCCTTTGCTTGTTACCTCCCTGTTAGAAGTCAGAGCAAGAGCTTGCTGGCTGACCCCCTGCCTGGGCGCACAGGTGGCTACTGCCAAGAGCTGAGGCTGACAGTTCCTCAGAGGATGAAGAGCAATTGACTGAGTAAACATGTAGTTTAGGAGATATGTTTGCAAATCCCCTGTAACTAAATATGAACGCGCCAGATAAGAAAGGTCTAGTTTGCCAGAGGGCTGAAACTCACTGCACTAACACAATTGTCAGGGACTCCCGCCAAGTGGAGTTGGGATGACTAGATATACTTCGTGATCTTGTCAAATGCACTCGAGGCAGGCATCACCCTGAAGTCGAATTTGTTTCTTTAGTAGAAAAGCATGCATCACTCACGTGTTGGGACTTGCTGCTCACTGTGTCTTTGGGGAGAGGGAAGATTGAAAAGGACTTAGTCATGACCACATGTGGTCACTGCCCTTCAAGGCTCTGAACTTGTCCTTCTATCTGCCCATTCTGCTTCCTTAATGTAGCCTGCCACAGAGACACATTGATTATTTTCATTCATTTTCCCATCCATTTGCTCAATAAACCTTTTTGAGTCTTTGGCCAAGTTCTATGCTAGGATAGTACAGTGAACAAGAGAGATGTCATCGCTGCATCACACTGCCTTTGTATAATACTGGGAGAAAAAAGAAAAACAAATAAACCAAGTAGTTGAGAACTGCATAAATGCCACTGAAGGAAATAAACAAGTGTGCAGGGCGCAGTGGACTGGTGCTGAGAGGAGGCTCCACAACCGGACTGACTGGGTTTGAATCCCAGTGACTCTGTGACCTTGGGCAAGTCTGTATCTAATGTGGGGATTGCCTTATAGGGTTTTTGTGAGGATCTGAACAAGTCACATTTCAGTGAGATATGAAAGCTGCAAATAAACCAGCCATGCAAGGCGTGGATGGAAGGAAGGAAGGAGGGGTCTCTGGGAAGAAGAATGTGAGCAGGTGCTCTCAAATAAAGACAAAGCTACAGATGACTAATGAGGCTAAAGTATAATAAGCAAAGGGGAAGAACAGGAGAGAGATGAATTTTGAGAACAAAGCAGAGTCTACTATGGAGGGATTGTTCCAAGTGTATTGCTAAATCCTAAGCATATAACTGATAGTGCTTGCCTGTGAGGTGGCACCCTGTAAGGCTCAGATGGCAAGAAGGGCTTGTGCCATGAGCCACCTGTGTGTCATACACCCTGCAGGCCTCTTTGGTCACTTCATGTAAGATATGCGTGAGATAAGTTGTTCCTCCTTTAACAGGGTGGGCATGCTTTGTGCTTCCTCACGCGGTTAAATAATCCCTAGAGCTCTTCTTGCCATCTCTCAACTCTGTAAAATATGATTGTTCTACAGTCATATTTATTGTTTTTAAAAGCTATTTGTGTTTTTTCCACTGTGAAGTTTTGCTTGTGGTTATGGACAAGTTCCTTTTTTCCCAGGCATATGATGATAGTCATCTCTCAGTTCTCTGTTAATGTGTGTGTCTGAAGACCCATGCTGGCCCGAGGAGCAGCTGCTGTCAAAAGTCATTTGATGTGGACGGCAGAAGGCCCCATACGGGAGTGTATCTTGTGCACAGATGTGCTTTTTCTCAGAAGAGTGTGCTTCTGGAGTAACATTTGCTGGGCTGAATAGTATTAGTTACTTTTCCCTATCTAATGGGTATTCTTTTTTTTAATATAATTATAACCCATCTTTATTTTTCACAGTTTCATAACTCATCTGAAATCTAAATAATTACCTCTAAATATCTCTCTCCACTTAATTTTCCATATTGAATGATGTATAGTCTTCCATTTTATCTTTTTGGTTAGCATTTACGATAAAAACATTGCAGGCTCGGCGCCTGTAGCTCAGCAGTTAGGGCACCGGCCACATGCACTGGGCCTGGTGGGTTTGAACCTGGCCTGAGCCTGCTAAACCAACAAACAACAAAAACAGCTGGGCATTGTGATGGGCACCTGTAGTCCCAGTTACAAGGGAGGCTGAGACAAGAGCATCTTTTGAGCCCAAGAGTTTGACATTGCTGTGAGCTGTGACGCCATGGTACCTCCTCAAGGGTGGGATTTCAGGGTCAAAATGAAAGACTAAGAAGAAAAAAATTTTAATTTTAAGAAAAAAATTGTTTCAGTGGTGCATGGGGTAGGGAATAGTGAGAGGTAGTCCTCCTAATAGGCAGGCAGTAAGGAGGTAAAATGGGTATTCTTTGGAGAGAGTAAGCCTGCATGTCTTGGGTACCACAGGGGTGATAAAAATGAAAAGGTGCCTGGGTGGCGCCTGTGGCTCAAAGGAGTAGGTGCCGGAGGTGGTTCAAACCCAGCTCTGGCCAAAAACTTCAAAAACAAAATAAATAAATAAATAAATAAAAGGTGCTTAATAATTAAGCATATTTTGTGAATAAGCCACAGGTAACGCGATAGTATGAGCCATAATGTTTTATACCACGGACAGCCCCCTCCCACCCCCCTCCCCCCCCCCGCTGGAAACACTTTTTTACCTTGACTTCAGTAACACAGAACTCTTTGTATTCCTCATGCTTCTCAGACCACTCTGTTATCCCTCTTTGGGGGTCCCACATGCTCAGACTGATCTTCTCCTGTCATTCAATTCCCACTCCCTAGGTGCCACATTCAACCCCCCTGCTTTAGTTACCACTTCTATGCAGGTAGCATAGACATCCAGTATGACCCCTTTGCCAACTTCCAGATCCAAATACGCAATCACTTACTTGATAACTCCTTTAGGATCTTACAGGCAATTCAAAGTTAGCAGATCTGGGACCAAACTCATGATGTGCCTGACCTCACCATCCCACGGTCCAACCTTGTCACCTCTTAACTGTCTCCCAGTGAACCCACTTCTCTCCTTCCTGGCTACCAGGGTCCTATTCCAAGTTCTCATCATCTCACACCTGCACGATCATAGAGGTTTTTGGATTTCCTAAACCAACAATGATAACATCAGTAAATAACCAACCTTTCATTTTCTTTCTAATACTAAGTCTTCTTCTCCCTATCTTGTATACTGGCAAGGATTCTAGGTCAGTGTTGAATAGAGACGATGTTACAAATGGTGCCTTGGATTTTTATTGTAGATGCTTTTTATCAGTTTACAGGAGTTATTAATGATGTCATTATGAAACGATAATACATTCGAATTTATTATTCAAATTCAAATCCGACTGAGATTTGAACTTATTTCTACCTTCTCAGCTGTACCTCCTCCCCACCACCCTACCTTTTCTGTCTTTTTTCTTCCCTTTCTTTCTTAGATTGCTTTCAATTTTCTCATACACTTTTTCCCCTTTACTAGTTTGAAAGTCACATTTTATATTCAATGCTGCTAAGTGGCTACCTAGATATTTTATCATACATATTTAACTTAATAAAGTTTAAAGTTAATAGCCTTAACATTCCCCTGAATAATAAAAGGATTTTAGAAGGCTCTGTTTCTTTATTCTTAAATATTACGCTAGGATTATGCAGCATTTAGGTTTTACATTTTAAAAGTAATTTCATGTGTTAGGCATTATTATTGTTTTAAATAGTCAGTATTTGTTTATGTTTTTACTAATAAAATTTCGTCAGCATTATCATACTGTACTCTTAAAATGGTTAAGATGGTTAATTATATTTTAGGTTTTTTTAACCACAATAAAAAATAAAAGTCTATCACTTCTCCTTTATCTTATCCCTTTCATACTTGTTTTTCTTCTTTTTGAAGTAAATCTTTGAGAATTAACTTTAGTAAATTCTATTGGTAAAATCATCTCTCAAATTCAATTATCTAATTTTATTCTGAAACTTGAAAGGAAGCTTTTCTAGATGTAGCTTTATAGCTCCTACTGTTTGTTTATTGTCTTATGCTGTTAAAGTTAACAGTCAGTCTTATTATTGTTTCTTTACAAGCATTTTGCTTTTTTCTCTCTGGTGGCTTTTAATATCATCTCTTTATCTTTGAAACTCTGCATTTTACCATGGTGGACTTAGGGGTGATTGTATTTATGCTACTAGACTTTCTTTTTCTTGGATTTAAAATTTTGAATATTTAATACCAATTCAAAAATAATTCTCATTCTCACCTTGTTTAATATTTGCATTTCCCCCATTCATTCTTTCTCTGTAATATTAACCAAAGTATATTAGACCTTATTATATTCTTCAGGTCTCATAAACTCTTTTTCATTTTTTCTTTTTTGGGATGGGAGGTGAGGGCTAGTCATTCTGGCTAATTTCTTTGATCTTATTTTCCAGTTCACTATGTTCTCTTTTTAGCATCGTCTAATATGCTGATTCATACTGAGATTTTCCTTTTAATTATTATATTATTTATTTTCAAAAATTATATTTAGTTCTTTCAGATCTAATTTGTCATTTTTATAATGTTTTATTTCTTGATCACCTTTTCAAACATTCTTTTTATATTTTGAGGCATATTAAATGCGTTGATTTTATATTCTTTGTTATATAATTCCAGTAGGAGAAGTTTTTGTGGGTCTGATTATATAGTGCCTGCTTTTGGTGGCCTTGTATCCTTATTCATTTCATTGTGATTATTATTTTCTAAAGCTGACTTTTGGGGGAGCTGTATCATTTGTTATATATATTTTTAGTCTTCAATTAAAGTTTTTATTTTCTTCCAAAGAAAATCAGAATTTCCTACTTTCATTTATTGAGGGGACTACTAACCAGAGACCTCTTTAAGTTAAAATTTCAGTTTATAGAGGCAAGCAAAGAACATGAATTTGGAAAAAACAAAAGCAAAACACAAGTGAAGACTAGTTTGTGGTTATGAATTCTTTTTTTGGCTGGTTGCAATATGTGCCTATAATCCCATCTACTCAGGAGGTTGAGGTAGGAGGATCCTTTGAGGCCAGAGGTCTGAGGCTAGACTGGGCAACATAGTGAGACCCCATGTCTGGAATAAACAGAGAATTCTCAATGAAGACATGTTTTCTTTCTACTCACAGCATCAAAGACTGGTGGTTTCTTTATTGTTTCCTTTTCTACAGCAGGTTAATTTCTTTTCCTCCTTTGTAAAGAAGATGCAACAACCTGGGAAAGCAGCTTTATGTGAGGATCTGCAATACGTGGGTCCTACAATTTATCTCATTTCTTCTATTCCCCAACTCGCCATCAAAATTGAAATTTAAGATCACTAGGGCTCAGCAGATGCCTTCGAGAGAGCATTGCTCTGAAGTATGCAGAGTACCACTTTGATTTGTGTTTGTCCTCTGTGGATTCCTTACTTTCTTGACAGTTTACTGATTCATTTTGGAAGTGCAGCTTTGGTTCTTGTTTCCACTGAGAGTTTTCCTGGGGTGTTTTGTCTGCCATACTGTCAGAAATAGAAGTTTTTAAACTTTATTCTACCTTGTAACTGGAGTGATTGTTCCACAGTTCAAATTGGATTAGGATACTCTCCTTAAAATCCTCTTGTTATTCCTCTTAGGAATTAATTAAAGTTTCTTGTTATTCCTCTTAGGACAAAGACAAAACCTAATGTGGCCTGCAAGGATCCGCTGTGCTGGCACCATGGCCCCTGTGGCCCCTGCATTCCCCTTTCCCCTGATCTCCCCAGGCTTCTCCCTGCTGCACTCCAGGGCCTTCACACAATCCTGATTCATTCAGTTGCCTCTTGCTGCAGGTGCTGTGAGCTTGCTGTTCCGCAGCCTGGAATGCCCTTCCCCACCTTCTCACCTAATTTTCTCTTATTTGCCTGTCCTGTGTCACCCTAAGCCATCACTTTTTCTGAATTTTCTGGCTAGGTCAAATCTCCCTACTTTACATTTTTGTTGTCCATACATTTTGTCTGTGTCAATTTTTACTTATCTTTACAAATTCTTTGACAGCACAGTGATTGGTGCGTAGCAGATGTTCAAGGAAATTTTGTTAGTTGAATAAATGATCTTATGGAAACCCTACATACGCCTGTTGAAGCCAAGTAAAAGTCGTCCTCCTAGAATTTAGATAGTCCTTTACGTTTTAGCTTGCTTCCTGGGGTAACTTGATTATGCTTTCCGTTTGGTTTCAGGCCCGGTGTGCATAGCTGGGTCAGTGGGGTCTGGTGACAAAAACGCATCCCTGGATTTTAAAGTCACCCTGTATGGGTCAGGGTCCCCCTCTTTATCAACATTTCCTCCTCTGATAGGATTTCACACAATAATCTAGTGCCTTCTAATCATAATAAATATTAGGATGTGGCTATCCTAAGGCCTCCAAGCCAACACAGCACAACATGGTAAGGCTTCTGCCCTGGCTTACACGGCAGCCTTTGTCTTCTGTGTGCACGGCACACTCAGCCTTTCTGAGCCTGGCTTTTGACACTGGCCACTGACTTCCACTTTAGAAGGCGTCTATGGGGCAGGAGGAAAGTGTGCCTGTAGCTATCCTGCACAGAGTCTCGTAGCCTGGAAATCTAAAGATAGTAAACAGTCCATCTTTTTAATATTTGGATGCTTCTCAAGTTTAAAAAAAATGCTCTTGCAGCCTATCACTTCTAAAAGGCCTTTAACTTGTCATTTATTCTTTCTTTGATCAGCAACAACACATTATATACCTATTCCATGCATTATGCATTCTGTGCCATAAGATTCTTTTTAAGCATCTCAGTTGAAAATGAAGGTTTATGTCTATTTCAAAATGAGTTGAAGTACTTGTCTAGTGGTAGAGGTTTGGTTTGCATTAACAATCAAGTGTTTATGCAACACATGTTTATTGTGTAGGTCTCTAAACTAGGTACTAGGGGTACAAGTGTGAATTGGACAGACTAGTGTTCATGGAAATTCTAGTCTAGTTGAGAAGACAGTTATTAAGCAGATAACTATGTGGGTGCAGGTCAGATCAAGGGGAAATATGCGTGAAGTGCTTTCAGAGCACATACTAAGGACATCAACTTTTGTCAGGAAATCAAGAGAAGCTTCTCTGAGGAAGTGTCATCTACTTTGTGAATTGAAGGATGAGTAGAAGTTGGCAGGTGAAGAGGGAGGTATGATAAGCAAAAGTAAAGCCAGGGGGAGCTCCCTGCAATGAGGGAGCTCGATTTACTGGAAGTGTGGAAAGGCCAGGGTGGTTGGAGTTCAGTGACCCAGGCACATAGCAGCTAGAGATTGCCCAGAGGGGTCAGAAGGGGCTGATCTGGAAGAACCTTGAATGCCAGCTGGGCCATTAACTTAGGGAAATGGGGAGCTGGATATTGTGAAATATATATTTGATCTTTGACTCGTCCAGGCATATCAATGCTAAAAATCTTTGGAATTTCTAAAATGTTGTCTTTATGTATGCAAACAAATTTGCCATAGCTGGCAGCCCCTAAGTAGCTTCCTGTTGGGCCTGGTCACTAGAAAGACCAAGGCAAGCAAGATTAAAGGGTTGAGACTTTCAGCCTCACCCCCAACCCTGACCTCACGGTAGGAGAGATGGGCTGAAGGTTAAGCTGATGACCAGTAACCAATGATTTAATACATCATATGTATATAATGAAGCCTCCATACAAATCTAGAAGGGCTGGCATTGAAGAACTTGTGGACAGCTGTATGCATGGAGGTTCCTGGAGGGTGGCAGCTCTGTGGCCCCACTCCATTCCCGTACCCCTTGTAATACCCTTTATAATAAACCCTGGGTTCTGTGAGCTACTCTAGCAAATTAAACCCAAGAAGGAGGTCATGGCAACCCTAACCTATAGCTGCTGTTTACGTAAGTAAAATAGCAGGGGGCTTGCCCTTGGCATTAGAAGGAGGACAGTCTCGGGACTGAGCCCCCACCCTGTGGGATCTGACGCTATCTCCAGGTAGGTAGCCTCAGAATTGAATTGGAGGACACCAGCTGGTGTGCTCTGCAGAACCGCTTACTTGCTTGTCGTGTGGGGAGAAACCCCCACACCTTGGTCACAGAAGTCTCTTGTGTTGATTGCTGAGGTGTGAGAGCAGAGGGAAAACAGTATTTTTTCCACTCGGGAACTACGGAAGGGTTTTAAACAGGGATATGGTATAAACACAATTGTGCTTTTAAAAAGATCCCTCTGACCGCTGTGTAGAAACTAGAGAGAAAGTGTGGGAGAGAGGAACAGGACATTGGTCAGAGACTCCCAGAGGTGAGACATGTTGGAGCCTTGGTCCGTGGTGGTGCTGATGAAGGTGGAGGGGGGAATGTGTTTGGAGTGCGGTAAATGGGCCTTGAGGACCGAATACCATTTAAGCTTTTCACAATCCAACCCTTCATACCCAGGTGTCTGACTTGGGTGCTTCCAGGCCCAATCCTGTGTTGGAAGCCAGAGGGTGAGCTAGAGGGGGAGTGTTGGTTTGGGAGAACTGGGCAATCAACATGTTCTGTCCTGACTCTTTGAGGATAGAAGCCAGATAAGAACCCTGGAGGTCGACCTCAGTGGTAAATCGTTTACTTAGAGACAGGGAATTAGGGCTCAGGATGGAGTGGCCAGCTACACCTCCCACGAATGTTGGAGTCAGTCTGGAATTTACTCCTAGGCCCCAGACCGTTGCCCCCTCTGTCACACTGCCCTCCACCCGGCCTGGCCTGGCCTCAGCCGTCCTGCTGTCCACAGGAGGTCTCCAATAACACAGCCTCGATGTGTTTGAACTCTGCATGTCCTTTGCGTCTTTCCAGATTTTAAAACAGAAGAATTTTACTACACGTGTATTTTTAAAACTGGCACCATTAGTAAGGCAGATGTTAAAAATTCTATTTAACTACACACACCAAATGTCGAGGTTCTCAGTGGAAGAGCGGGAAGCCTGGGTTTAATTATCCTTCTCAGGAAACCAAGGCAGCAGAGGACAAAGTTCAATGCTCTTGGCATGACCGCAGTTTAGAGTAATAATAACGTGGCATTTCTTAGGCAATTGTCTCTCTAGCCCCTGTCTGTGCCAGAAATAGGAGGTAGATAAAAAAGCCAGCATCTCTATTCTGTAATTGTAGAGGGAAAACTGCCTCTATTTCTATGACCTTAAGTTAGATTCCCTGGCCTCAGACTCAATTGCCATGTGAGAATGAAAAAATTCAGGAAAAGCTTTGGGGAAAAGGATCGTTGTAGTAGGAACGTGCTGGAGGGCAAGAAATATGGACCCCAAAGAAAGTAGCTCTCTCTTCTTAAAATTAAATATAATGTTTGTTTAAAAATTAGACTATAAAATAAATGTGTATAATGGAACTGTTGTTACACACAATCTCTTTTTTAAGAGGTAACTGAATTGTCAATTTAATGTATAGATTTCTAGATTTTACTGATTTTGCATGCATGTGTGTATAACCATTCTCTGACTTAATGTTTTCTGTTATCACTTAAGATATCCATGGAAATCTCCTAGCTTATTAAAAAACTAAAGGAGGAAATCATAAGAGAAATAGTTAAAACTGAATTTCTTCTTGTCATCAAAACTTTTAGATCAGCTGGGCTGTAGAAGGATTCTACTGAATATTAGCTTCTCTTTCAAGTAGATGATACAATACAATCTAATTTTTGTCTGTATGTCTTGGAAGCATGTTGAGGGGTGGAGGGAAAGAAAGATTGAGAGAGAGAAAGGGAGAGAGAGAGAGGGAGAATTTCCTTCTATTTTTAGGGATGTTGTTTTGGGAACATTCAATTTCTAATTATATTGAGGGACAGGTAGGGGGGGACCCTGAATACCATTTTTCATGCTAATGGAGAAATTTACTTAAGTGCAGAATTATGCAACTTACTCCTTCTTGCCGAATTACATAAAGTCTACTGCTCCTCTGAGAAGAATGAAGGATGGCATGGGGCATACATCACATGCTATCCATAACTTAAAGTTCTTTTCAAGGCTTTTGCCTGCATCTTATTACCTTCTTACTATTAATTTATTATGCAGGGTTGCCATATTTTAAAAGTAAAGTGAATGTTGGAGATGGATTGTTTTTCTTTCATTTCTTCCATATTGTTAACTTCTATTTTTTTTTTTAATTTAGGCTGTTTGTGCTTCTACCTGAGGCAGTTTTTCTTCAGTGATTGCAATGATTTTTATGTGTTCATGCTAGACATTTTTCAAAACAGGATTCCTACATGTTGAGTCTGACTTCTTTCCTCTCAACCTCAAATCATTCTTTCCTCAGGTTCTTTGCAGGGAAAAGACTGTCGAGTTTTTTGCAGTTTGTCCTAAGGGGTAATCCCACCTCAAATGTCAGACTCTGGAAAAGGAACAGCTGAATAGAAATAACTTTGTCATTGACAAAATGGTGGGTACCAGGAACTGATCTGAGCCTGCCTGTGGCCTGCTGGTGGAGTTCAAAGACATGAAGCCTGCGGGGAGACTGCTTCACAACTGGCAACATCCCAATCCTCCTTCCTTCACCCTTTCTGACAGAGCTTTGCTCTTTCTCTTATGACAGAATAAATCTTTACATTTCAACCTTGTCACCCTTCAAAACAATATTTCCCTGGCCACTGTTGAATGAGACAGCTAACTCCAAGCCCATTGCACCAAAAATTCCACATCTGCAATTTCTTATTTATTTCAGGCTCATCGACCTTGGTGGGCCATACAGGGAAGAAGCAAATCAGGAAGGGGGACCCTCTCTTTCACTTGCCTATTCCAGCCCTGTTTTGCAGGGACTTGAACGTGCCTGCTGGGTGCACTGGAGGTTCTGCAAGTAGAACCAATAAGTGCAAGGATGATTTTCAGACAATCTCAACCACTGGTTTAGCTATAGCTATTCTTGGTTCCAGGTTGTGGCAGACAGGTGTCAAAGGGGAGAGAGAAAGAGAGAGAAGGAGGGAGAAAGGGAGGGAGAAAGACAACACACTTCACTCCTTGGCTCTGGTCTTAAAGGGTTATGATTTTCCCAGAGTGGTCACTTTTCTGAAACCAGGAAAGACTCAATGGTTCTTTTGGTAAAGTCACTAATTTATACGTCCCTAAGTAAAGCAAATTATTGGCTCAGGGATAGGAACAGGAGCCAATTCACCTTGGATTTAGAGCTGGAATAGAAAACCTTTAGGGCAATCCTTCTAGCTTCCCCTCCAACAGTCCTGTGGCATTACCTCCCAGGTAAATAGTGCCTTCCTACCCATGATGTGTTCCAGCTCCCAGCAATCCCAGCTGTTACTTTTCTCTGCTCCAGTAGTAACCATTAGCAGTATCGTCTAGTGGCCAAAGGGGTAAAATTTGGAGTTAGACACTCTTGGGCTTAAATTCTGGCTCTGACATTTAGTAGTTGAGTGACCTTGAGCAAGTTGTGCAACTCAGCTGAGCCTCCGTTTCCTTATTCATTGAGTGGTGATGATACTGGTTTCACAGTGTTGCTGCAGAATCAAAGGAACAAATATTTACAAAGTGCTCAACAGAGTGGTTCATGCATAGTAATTGTATGATAAATAGCAGCTAGTGTAGTAGTAGTTTTAGTAGTAAAGGTGATAATAATAAAGGCTGCAGAGAGGAAGATGATTAGTAAAACAGTAGGAAAACAGTCGCAAACCAATGGGGTGGGGGGCATCAGGGACATGTGAAAACAAACCATCCCTGACTGCCGCTCACCCCTTTGTATGGGACTGCTAATACCCTTGAGATCTTGCAGGGTTCTTTGGGATTAGCTGAACTCTGATGAGTTCTGAATTCCTCAGACATTTCTGTAGAGCATGTGGAAGATGCTGACATTCATTTACTCAATACTTTATCATTTGTTTATAACTCACTTTTGATGTTCTAGGCCTATTGTTAAACGTGGGATATTATGACAAAGATAACCTGGATCTTTATCTGCATGGAGTTTATACTCCAGTGGAGAAAATAGAATAATAAGTCATGATAAAGAATGCAGTATTACAGTAGAGATGTCTCAGCTGGTGTGACAGTCTGAAGTAATGGTGTGTGAAGTGTGTATCATTCATCTGAGGAAATGCACTAGATAAGGGCTTCCCTTTTCTTATAGTATTCTTTAAGCACCTTGCGTCATATTTAGGGGGCACAAAGATATCTTGACTTGTGTGTCATGGTAACAAAATAGTATGGTGGTCTCATTGTTTGAGTAACTTTGTTCAGTTCCATACAGGATCACAGAATCATTTAAGATAGAGTTTTCATTTTTAAAAGCTTTCAATTACTCTGGTGTTCTATCAGGCTCTTGTGAAATGAATGAGTCAGGAGGGTGTATTGGCCAAGAGCAAATTTAGGCAAAGATGTGACCAGCTGAGGAAGACAGAGGGGACCTGGGGCCTCTGCAGAGCACGTCTGGGGCTGCTGGGGTTGGGAGAGGAAGAAGGTGGAGGATGGGCTGCGGTGGGGGGTATGATGAGAGGGGTGGGCTCTGACAGCAGAAAGGTGCCACCAAATAGGTGGTAAAGCTGTATTCACTGTCAGCCAGGGGTCTGGCTCCTGGGGGCTTTAGTTCCCTCGCTCTTGCCTCTTTAAACCTGTTTTTCTTTTCTCGTATGTAAAATGTAAATAATAACAGCACCCGTCACAAGAGCTAATCCATATAAAGAACTTAGCACAGTGCCTGTGCCCTGGGAAGTGCTCAGTAATAATATTAAGTTTTCAGTTTTTATCACTATGTGGTAAAAAAAGGATTTACCCACTTTTTCGTAAAATGTATCTTTACCTGTGTTTATCTCCAGAGAAGGCCTGGCTCAGTGTAGTAAGTGCTCGTTGAATGGTAGGCTCCTTTATGAAGATGCTGATTTATTTCTCCTTAAGGTTCAGGAAGCCAAAAGGGGCAGGTCCAGCAGAAAAATCGACTATGATGTACTAATAGCTTAATTGTGGACTGTGTGCAAGATGCTGTGCCATTGGCCTTACGTGCATTATTTGATTTTAGAACAGCCTTATGGGGCTAGTACTATTTTACTAATGAGAAAACTGGGCCTTAGAGAAATTAAGTAACTTAGCCAAGGTCACCCAACTAATAAGCAACAGAGCAGGGCTTGGAACCAGGCAGTGCTACCTAAACTTCTATATTGCCTCAAAGAGGCAGGGGAGGAATTAAGAATTTGGGGATGAGGGTAGGGTGGATGCCTGTGTAAGAGGCTTGGAGGAGCTGGCAGTGGCCAAAGTAGAGAAAATAAGGCTGGGCGTCAGGAGGCCCTCCGTCCGCTTCCAGATTCTAAAGCGAGTCTGCCTACCTGCTCTCCCCAGCCTGAAGTTGCTTTGCTTGGCTTCTGCTCCCCTGGGCTGCCAGCCTGAGGTTGGCGTCTCAGTTTTAGCTTTATGTACCTGCGTGGAAGGGATGATGCAAATCATTGTACACACCATATGGGGCTCCATTTGCATTTAGTGAGAGCTCAGCTGTGCACAGTGTCTCCTTAATGAATCACATGCAAGCGAGCATCGCTATATTTATCCAAGCCCTGGGAGCTGGAGCGCTGGCTCTGGTTGGACCTGCATGCCCCAGAACAGCGCCTCACAGGTTGTTCCAGTTTTCCTTGTGGTCAGGGCCTTAGGGCCCTTCAATAATTTGTTCCTTGGCAGAATCAGCTGGTTTCTGAAATATCTGGTGTTCTAGGCCAGAAAAAATGTTTACCTCCCGAAGCTATACCAGAGACCAAGCCCTAAAAGCACTGGAAGCTACATCTGCTGTGCCCTTGACTTCAAGGCCACATTTAAAGCATCACAATTCGATGAGACACTTCTATTTTCTTTTCAAGCTTCTCAATGGAGGTCCTGTGATGTATAACTGCCCTACTGTCATCAGGTTATTTCTTCCATACAACCTAACACCCTTATATATTTTTTTCCTTGCTCACTCCTTAGTTGAAATATTCTTTTTACAGCCAGATGTGATTCCTCACACCTGTTGCCCCAACTTCTTGGAAGGTTGAGATGGGAAGATTGCTTCAGCCTGGGAGTTAGAGATTGCAGTGAGCTGTGATCATGCCACTGCACTCCATAGTGAGACCTTGTCGCTAAAAAAATTCTTTGTTTATACTAAGATCAGAGATTTTGCCAATATGATTACTTTTGTGCTGAGGAATAAACCATGGGAAGAATTGCCAATGTTTATGTAACTGTTACTAAGTGCCAGCTAGAATCTGAAGGAATTTAAGTGTATTATTTCATTTTTTCCATATCAAGATAACCCTTTGAATGAGCATTAGGGCTCCATTTTATCAAAGAGGAAAGTAAGATTTCAGAAAAGTAACTTATCTGAGGCCACAAAGCCAGTGCATGAAGGAGTCTGGCTTGATAGTCAAATCCTTTACACTAAATAGCTTTTTCTTTGATTTATTCTTCCGGATTGTAATCATGTCCCCTAATTCTTCTTGCCATTTCTAGCCACTCCCTTGCTTAAAAAAAATATGTGTGTGTGTGTGATATATATGTATGTATATATATTTCCCATTTCCCCCTAGAATTGTTTGTATCCTTTATAAAACTTAGGCAGGTGCAGGATATGTTTCTATCCTTGGACTCAAGTGTGGTGTTAAGGTACTTAACTTGTGACATGAATAACAGGGAACAGATTGGATTCCCACTGAGGCAGAGGCCCCCGATCGTGGCTTCATGGGATCTGTTTCATCTGCCTTCCCTTGCTAGATTCTGAGAGCACAGAAGAACACTGAGCTCTGATCTGAGCTGTATCCATGGAGCACTCTGGGACCTAGAGCAAATCAAATCTTTGTTTTGGGTGGTAATCAAATTCCTTTTCCTACAAAGTTTAAAGTTGAGTGGAGAGCATTGCTTGGTTTTATAATCTAAAAGTCTTTTTTCCTTCCCACCTCAGTCAAATAATATTTAAAAGATGGTGAAGCGAAGTCAGTTCCCCACCCTGACCCTCAGTCTTTTCATCTGTACAATGAAAGGATGGACTAAGTGCGGGGACTTCCCAGTGACTCTTACTTTCAAACTTCAGGGGGCTTTAGGGCAAAGCCGCAGGAAGAATTGGGCCTAGTTTTAGCAAAAAGGGAGTATATTATAAAGATATTTGTGCAGCTTATAAAATCCCAAAAAGTTAAATAATCAAACACAGAGAAGTAGGGAACCAGGGCAGCCTCAGGGATCTCTTCAGCAGGAGTTCCTGGCCATTCCCTATGAAGTACTGCCATTAAGATGACACCTAACAAAGCCTGTTTTTATGTTCCTTTGTTAAAAAATGACAGTCCCAGAGGGAGAACTGCCATGGGACATTCAGTTATGGAGGGCAGGGGGCCAGCAGGTCAACCAGCAGGAAAGTGTTGCAGAATGCCATCCTTGCAGGGTGGGGAGAGTAGGTCCTTCCTAGGAGGTGCAACAGGATCAGAACCACCCCTGATACTCACATGCACTCACATGCACACTCACAGACCTGCAGCCAAGGTTGGGTGTTCAGTGTGGAGGGGAGACAGAGTGGGCAGGCTCAGTACTATAGGGCGGTAACAGCAATTGTAACGTAGTTTAGTTACTTCAGGCACCTGTGGGTAGTGGAAAGCGTAACAGATCTCAAGGCAAAAGCCTGGAGGGCTAGACCGTCCCTTAGGTAGACACAGTGGGTATAGGCACAAAGAGCAGACAGCATCAACCCACAGGGAAGCCGCCACCACCAGGCTGGATTAAGATCCTCTCTTCTCTGCCAGATCAAGCAGAGGGTATATTCTGGTCCCATCTTTTCCACTTGGGTGGCATTTGGGTAAGTTCCAGCCTCTTCAGAGAGTTATTTTTTATTTAGACAGAATCTCACTCTGTTGCTTGGGCAAGAGTGCCAGGGCATCAGGCTCGCCCACAGCAGCCTTCAACCCCCGGGTTCAGTGGTCCTCCTGCCTCAGGCTCCCGAGCAGCTGGAGCTACCGGCACCCACCACAATGGCCGGCTAATTTTTCTGTTTTTAGTAAGACGTGTCTTACTCTTGGGCAAGTTGATCTCAAACTCCTGAGTTGCAGGGATCCTCCCACCTCAGACTCCCAGAGTGCTGGGATTACCGGCGTGAGCCACCATGCCCGGCCCTTAGTGTTTTCTGTTTCCCCATCTGTGAAGTGGGGATGAGAACAATAGTAATAATCCTGCATCTCACAAAACAGAACTGACATTTATGGGGGCCAAGTGCTGTGTTTAGCACGGCGTGTGTGAATTGGCTTCCTTGCAATCCTTCCACACAGCACTGTTCAATGGCCTACATTTTGCAGAAGAGAAGCCACGGCTTATAGAAGTTAAGATGGGGCATTAAAGTGTAGAGCAAATTATTGTGCAAACAGTTTGCCAGGATGGGTTCAGGAGCCAGACACTGGAGTTCATTGAATGCTGGCTCTGACCCTTACTGGTGTGGTATTTGGGTACACTGCTTAGGCTTCAGTAATTTGCAAAATGGGCACAATGATAGGGCCTGCTTCATGGCGTGGTTATGAGGACTAAGTGATTTAATATACAGGGTGTCCATAGAGTGCAATTTAAAACAGTTCAATGTGCTCACTTCGGCAACACATGTGCTAAAATTGAATGATCCAGAGATTAGTATGGCCCCTGTACAAGGATGACACACAAATTTGTGAAGCATTCCATATAAAAAAATAGTTTAACATAGTATATGGTACACAACTTTATAGATACCCTGTGTGTGTGTGCGTGTACATTGCCTGGGGCAGAGTAATGATTTGTAATGTTTGCTATTATTAATAAAGTGTCCAGTTTGTGTAGGGCAGAGTGAACCCAGAGCTGACTGATTCTAGAATACATACTCAGAAGCAGGTGTCTCAGAGGCAGCCAGAGGAGAAGGTTCAGGAGTGAGTGGTGTAGATGGGAAGGAGGTTGGGGGAGGAGAGTAGGCCCTGTAGCTAGGGAGGGGGAGAGAATGCAGAGCAGGAGTCATGAGGCCACTTCAGGCCTTCTAGTCTCTCTCCCAGCCTTGCCTCTGTGACCTTGAACTAGACACTCAGGAAGTCAGCACACACACACAGGGCATCCACAAAGTTCATGTGCAATTTACTATGTTAAACTTTTTTTTTTTGTAGAGACAGAGTCTCACTTTATCACCCTCGGTAGAGTGCGGTGGCGTCACACAGCTCACGGCAACGTCCAACTCCAGGGCTTGGGCTATTCTCTTGCCTCGGCCTCCTGAGTAGTTGGAATTACAGGCGCCCGCCACAACGCCTGGCTCTTTTTCTGTTTTGCAGTTTGGCCGAGGCTGGGTTTGAACCTGCCACCTTCGGTGTATGGGGCCGGCGCCCTACTCGCTGAGCCACAATGTGGAATGCTTCATGAATTTGTGTGTTGTCCAATGCCGGCCCCCCTAATCTACTGGAACATTCGACCCTTCCCTTATGCTTCTTACTTCAGGACGGCTTTAGAGAGGGGTTAGTTCAGCAAAGGGGAGAAAGAGACAGAGAGCAGCTAAGACAGAAAGAGGGATGGAATCAGGCGGAAAGAGAAGCAGAGATAAAGACGTGGAGACCCATGGAGAGAAAGACGGTGCTCACTCCCCAGAGGAGACACCGACTTAAGCAGAGGGCAGCAGGGGGAGGGGACAGGTGGGATTTAGTGGCGACAGGCCCCGGCTGACTGGCCTTTTCTGCGGTTGAGGAGCAGACAAGCCTGTTAAGTGTGTCAGCGCCTTATCTGAGGACAGCACCTTGGCCTGCGCCCCGCCACGGAGGGCCGGGCCAGGAGGCGCTGTCCATCTGAATTGGAGACAGGAGCGCTCTCCTGTGCTTTCTCACTGGATGCCACAGATTAGGCTGCGGGAACTGAACATCACGGTGGCTGATATTGGACATCACTCCTAAGGCCCGGGGAGGGGTGGAGGTGACCGGCCCCGGGAGCCTGGCTTTCTTCCAGGGGAGGGTTCTGTGCAATGTTGCATCTCAGGTCTCTGGAGGAGTCTCACTTTCTACACTTACATTTCTTTACAGTAACAACACAGGGTCTTTATACTCAGAAGAGCCAAGGTTTAAATTAGTGTAGTGAGTAGTAAGTACCCTCCTAAAATGAGAGGTCAGCCTGACATAGAACAGGCTGCCTGCATTCATCTGACAAGTGGGCCACGGCTAAGTGCAAGGGTAGTGTGTGTGAAAACATTTCTCTCCGTGGTTTCTAAGATACTTGGAAAATCTGATGAGTGCAATCTCTCCTCTGATTCTGGAAATTATTAATGTCCCCTCAGCTCAAAGGAAAGGCAAATTTCCTTTGAGGTTCCTCAGCATTTTAAAAGAGACAGAGGGGGGTGGCTGCCATGTTAGTTGGTGTGTTTGTGTTCAGAATAGTGGACGTAAGGCTTTTGCCTTGAGTGTATTCTGCATGCAATAACAACAGCAGAATTCACTTCTTCCTTAAGACTCCCTCTTCCCATCCCTTTTTCTTTCAAATTTTAAATGAAAATTGTGTCTGATACACACTTTCAAAGGTATTGCCTATTGGCTTGAGAAATGACCCAAATGTATCTTCTTTCAGGCTTTACGAAGGCAAAGAACAGATGGAGTTTGAAGAATCCATGAGACGGCTCTTTGAATCCATCAACAACCTGATGAAAAGTCAACATAAAACCACTATCCTTTTGCAGGTTGGTTTATACCACAATAAAATCTGTCTTTCCCTTGGTCATCCAATAAGTAACAGCATGCTGAGATTATGTCTATTTTTGCTTAAATATGTAGCCTTGTGATAATCAAAGTCCTGGGGTGGTCACATGGTTTAGGAATCATAAGACCAAGAGCTTCTCATGGCAAAAGAAAGCATATTCATTTTTTATTTCCCATGAAGGTAGTAGCAGTGCCTTCTTTTAAAACAGCTCTGAAGGTTTTATTGCCTGGAAGAAAATAAGTCAAACTTGATCTACTTCTGATGGTGAGAATAGTTGAAGTGGCAGTCTTTTTTTTTATATATATAATTTTATTAAATCATAATTGTGTACATTAGTGCAATCATGGGGCACAATGTGCTGACTTCATATACAATCTGAAATATTTTGGTCGAACTGTTAAACATAGCCTTCATGGCATTTTCTAAATCACTATATGAAGACATTGATATTCTACATTTAATAAGTTTTACCAGTACCCTTCTAAG
>CAUYON010150803.1:0-14361 GCA_963573935.1 Arctocebus calabarensis | reverse complement strand
GAGTTGGAGGTTGCTGTGAGCTGTGTGACTCCAAGGTGATAAAGTGAGACTCTGTCTCTACAAAAAAAAAAAAATTATCTTCCAACCCTTAACTTGGATTTTAATTTGTCTTTTGAAGCTAGGTATGTTTCCTGCAGACAGTAAATGGATGGTGTTTTTTAATCCAGTCAGCCAATCAATGCCTTTTCAGTGGGGAATTCCAGCCATTAACATTTATTGAGATAATTGATAAGTGTGTTCTATTCATCTTATTTTGTGAGAGTCCATGCTTAGTTTTATCTTTTGCATCAGTTTGGAAATTAGGTTCTGTCCTTTAATTTCTGAGTTCTTATTTTGCTGTTGATCCATTGTGGTGGTCAGTGTGTAGAACAGGTTGAAGTATTTCCTGTAGAGCTGGTCTTGTTGTGGCGAATTTCCTCAATGTTTGTATATCAGTAAATGATTTCATTTCTCTGTTAATTTTAAAGCTTAGCTTCACAGGATATAGAATTCTGGGCTGGGGATTATTTTGTTTAAGTAGATTAAAGGTAGATGACCATTGTCTTCTTGCTTGGAAAGTTTCATTAGAGAAGTCTGCAGTCACCCTGATAGATTTGCCCCCGTAGGTCAACTGGCACTTACTCCTGGCAGCTTGAAGAATCTTTTCTTTTGTCTTAACTTTGGCAGGCTCATCACAATGTGTCTTGGGGAAGCTCAGTTAGAGTTGAGGCAACCTGGGGTCCAACATCCCTCTGAAAGGAGAGTGTCAGAATCTTTGGTGATGTTTGGGAAATTTTCATTTATAATATTCTCTAGTATGGCTTCCATTCCCCTGGGGCATTCCTCTTCCCCTTCTGGGATACCTATAACTCATATGTTTGAATACTTCATAGAGTCCCATAATTCTGTCAGTGAATGTTCTGCTTTCTCTCTCTTCTTTTCTGCCTCTTTAACTATCTGAGTTATCTCTTCTTTTCTGCCTCTTTAACTATCTGAGTTATCTCAAGAGCTTTGTCCTCTACCTCTGAGATTCTTTCTTCTGCATGGTCTAATGTATTGTTGATACTTTCTACTGGATCTTTAAGTTCCCTAATTGACTGCTTCAGTTCCCTCAGCTCTGCTAGATCCTTTTTATATTCTTCATAGCATTCATCTCTTAATTGATTCTGTTTTTGGATTTCCTTTTGGTTATTTTCCACTTTATCAACAGTTTCCTTCATTTCCTTGATTGTTTTCATCATCTATATTCTAAATTCCCTTTCTGTCATTTCTAACATTTCCTTATAGGTGGAATCCTCTGCAGTAGCTACCTCACAGTCCCTTGGGGGGGGTTGCTCTGGATTGTTTTTTCATGATGCCAGGAGTTTTCTGCTAATTCTTCCTCATGAGTGGTTTCTTTTATCTGTTTCCGTGCCCTAATTTTCCTTCCACTTCCTCCTGCTTTTTAAGTTGTCGTGCCTCTCGACTAGGGTTTTGATGAGTCCTTTTGGTATAGGACCAGAAGGATGAGAATCTTGGAGAGCAAGAAGGGAAAAAAGAAAGAAAGAAAGGAAAAGAAAAAAGAAAAGAAGAGAAAAAGGAGAAAGGAGAGGGGGTGGGTAGAAACAACTATTGACAAAAAGAAGAGAGGCACAGAAAGAGGGGGACAGGAGCAATATAGATGTACAGTGGGGTATTTTGACCCAACCTTAAGAACCCCCAACCTCTGAGGATACCGGGTTGGGTGGTTAGGTCAGCAGCTCTTTGCTAGCCAGTTTGAACACAGTACCCCACCTCCACCAAGTAGAGAGGAAAGACAAAAATGCAATAAATCAAACCAAAACAAGCAAACCAAAAACTTTTTGTGATAAAATTGGGGAAAAAAACCAAATAATAGGGGTAGAAACACTAGCAAAAATGAAGTTCTAATTGTTGAAAATTGCAACAATGGAAAATTATATTTTAACTAGAAAAATGAAGAAAGAAAAAAGAAAAGAAAAATCTTTAAGGAAATGTTGAAATTAAAAATAACAAAAAAAGAAAAAAGAAAACAAAACCAAAAGCAAAGCAGTATATATATATATGTTGCTGAATATTGTCTGGGCAAGAGGTAATCTTCTGGGGTATGATATGTTAATCACAATGCTGATATGGCTGTACGAAATGGAGACTGGAGGCCTCTAATGATTTCTCAAGCCTCACAGGGTGTAGCCTAAATCCTCCTCAGCCCACTTAGAAGGCACTTTAAATTGCTAACTTGGGCTAACCAGAAGTTTTCTCAGGAAAGCGCTTGTTGCTGGGATCACTTGTTAAGTGGCTATCCACTTACCCAGTCTCACCCTATGCCCCTGAGGGCTAAGGCTGCAAGGCATCTCAGTCCCCACCTTTAGGCTGCTCAGTCACTAGATTACTTGCTCCTGCCAGATGCTTGTTCTGCGATCCTGAGGGCAGAGCTTGCTGGGGCAGTTCTCCCACAATGGCTCCACACAGCCCACAACCAAATACTGGTAGCTCTGTCTGGTTTGGTGGCTCAGTCTCGGGCCCTAGACTACACTCAAAGACCTCCGCACTCTTGCCCAAGTTCTCCCAAGGTAGTTCTACTGAGTGCCAAGGCCAAACAGCTCACAGGTAAAGCCTTTCCAGCTTGCAGTGTCACTGCTGCTATACTTATAGCTGCCGGCAGGATTAGACTGAATGAACACATGCAAGAACTCCACTTGCCAGATCTCCACTGCTTTTCCCTTCCTCAGGAGGTCCAGAGATCTCACGCTGTCTCCCTGTGTCCCCAAAGGCATGTTTCTGGACAGATCCCACCAGCTAGAGATTCCCGAACTCTTTTCTCCCCAGTCTCACTGTGCCCAGTTGCAAGGAAGCTGTTACTCGGCTGCCATCTTGCTCTGTAATGTTTGCATTTCAACAGTAACATTTTGTAAATAACTATTTACATGCTGAGCAGTGTGAATAGACTCCGTGGGTGCAATTGCAGCCAGAGCTGTGGTAGCTGCTAATACTGTGGCAGCAATGATGGAGGCAATTAGAATTCCTAAACATCTTTTCTGCCAGATTTTGCTCAGAGCTGAAGTTACTTGCTCCAAGGCATTGTCTTGTTTCCAGGGTCTAGTTAGGTTGACAGGGAGCCAAGCTGCAGCTTACTGTCCTAAAACATAAACATGAGTGATATTTAAAATGGTAAGTGAAACAGGGCATAAGCCAGGACTTTTCTGCTAATGATGTAAAATTGAAATGTTTCACTGGAGACCAAAACAACTATTTGTTTGATGTTATCTTGACTACAAAATAGGGCAAAAATAGAGTTCAGATGTATAAATCATAACTCCATTAATGGCATCAGAAGTTACCCGAACAGGGTTAGGGCTATGGACAAAATGACCACACCTAATTATTCTTCAATAAAGGATTAAAGGCTTAGAATGGGGTTGGGAGGCATGAAATGATGTTCAGCAGCAGAGAGGTTATCTCTGGAACACTTCAAAAAATTTAAAATAAACAAAGCCTTGTGCAGCTGGTCTTGGGGTACAAGATGATCCTTCATACTCCCCACTTTCAGTTTAGATAGTTGAGTTTTAAGGAGGCCTCAATTAGCTCTTTCAGCAATGGCGTGGCCAGTGGGGTTATAAGGTATTCTGGTGGAAGGTTGAATTTGCCATTGTTGACAAAAAAGTTGGAATGAATGTGATATGTAAGCAGGGTCATTGTCAGTTTTTACCTGTATGGGGAACCCTAAACAGGAGGAAGCTAAAATTAGATGTTTTTTAACATGTTTAAGGGCTTCTCTAGTTTGGCAAGTAGCATGGATTATACCAGAAAATGTGTCAGCACAAACATGTACATATTTTACTTTTCCAAAAAGAGGATAATGAGTGACATTCATTTGCCTTAAATTATTAGGTTGTAAGCCAAGGGGTTGACACCACAGTAAACTGGGACAGAAAGCTGTTGGCATTCAGGGGAGGCACAAACAGTATCTTTGGCCTGAGCAAGTATAATTTGAAAAGAGTGAGCAAGAGCTCTAGCTCCTTGATGAAAATATTGATATGAAGAAATTGCAGCAGATAAAGTAGTGTTAACCAATGAATCTGGTTTATTGTTTCCTTTGATAATGAGGCCAGGTAGCCCAGAAGGAGTGTAAACATGAGTAATGAAAAGGGGGCGTTGCCTATGGCTTAGTAATTGTTGCAAAGTAAAAAACTGATTAAATAATTGTTGGTCATTGGAATGATAAATTAAACTATTACGGACGTGTTGGATGGTAGGCACAACATATCCGGCATCACCAATTAAATTAAGAAGTTGGTCAGAAAACAACTGTAAAGCTAAAATAGCAGCCACCGCTAATTCAGCCCTTTGTGTGGAAATATGACCAGAGGTAATAGAATGTTTCCATTCATTGTTTTCTTTCTAAGCTATTGCTCCCTTGCCAATTTTACCAGAACCACCAACAAATACTGCAACAGTATTTTTTAAAGGGACTGTTGAAATTGGGTTGAAAAGTTTTAGGGGTAAAAGTTGAAAACCAACAAAGTTCTTTAAAGATGGCAAGGAAAACTATTTCTCCAACACAATCCATAAGGGCAATGTGCAATTTCTCACTTTGAATCCGTGCTGCTTGAAAAGTATGTTTATCTAAACCTGGGCTAAGGACATAAGGGTCATGACATCTTATTCTCCCTTGAAAAATCAAAGAGATCCTAGCACTTGGGAGGCTGAGGTGGGTGGATTGCCTAAGCTCATTGATTTAAATCAGCATTAGCCAGAGCAAGATCTTGTCTCGAAAAACAGCTGGGCCTTCTGGCAAGCACCTGTAGTCCCAGTTACTTGGGAGGCTAAGGCAAGAGAATCGCTTAAGCCCAAGAGTAGAGTTTGAGGTTGCTGTGAGCTATGATGCCACCGCTCAAAAAAAAAAAAAAAAAAAGGAAAGAAAGAACTTTTTGCTTCAGGCCTTTGCTCAGCGCCTGTAGCTCAGCAGCTAGGGCATCAGCCACATACACCAGAGCTGGCAGGTTCAAGCTTGGCCCAGGCCTGCCAAACAACAATGACAGCTACAACCAAACAATAGCCAGGCGTTGTGGTGGGCGCCTGTAGTCCCAGTTACTTGGGAGGCTGAGGCAAGAGAATCACCTAAGCCCAAGAGTTGGAGGTTGCTGTGAGCTATGACGCTATAGCACTCTTCTGAGGGCAACATAGTGAAACTGTGTCTCACAAAAAAGAAAGAAAGAAAAAGAAAAATCAAAGTGAATCTTTGATCTATTGAAGTAAATATATTTTTAGATGGATGGTGGAGAAGAAATGACCATTCAATTATACTGAATTGAAGAGTGAACTGACAAAATAACCCAGTGGGTGTATGAGTGGTATTCAAGATTACAAAAGAGATGGGTTGGTTTGCTTGAATTCAGGTTAATTGTCTCGTATTAATAAATTATTCAATGTGAGCTAAATCCTTTTGTGCTTGAGGGGTCAAAATTCGTAGGGAATCAAGGGCTGGGTCTCCCGTTAAAGTATCAGACAAATGAGTTAAAGAATGGGTTGTGATTCCAACGGAAGGTGGAAGCCAATTCATGTGACCCAGCAATTTTTGCAACTCATTGAGGGAAATTTGGCCAGGAATATTTAAGGTAACCTGTTTAGGCCTAATAGTTTTTTCAGTTAAGATACAACCTAAATATTTCCAGGAAGGTTGAAATTGAATTTTATCAGGGGCCACTGTAAAGTAGGATTTGTTCATGGAAGTGAGGAGATGGTGTAAGAATTGGTTAAGGGTAGTTGAATCTGGATAAGCAATTAATCCAGACCTCACTTAATGTGCATGATGCAATGATACATTACAAAACTATTAAGAAAAGAGTATAATTGTGATGGATGTGTTACGTAGTTCAATGTAAGCATTTCACATTGTATATCAAATCAGTACACTGAAACCCATAAATGAATCAATGTACACGGTATTTTTATGATTTAATAAAAAAAATTAAAAAAAATAAATAAAATGTTATCCAGGTAATGATGTATTAATGCTGTGGACGTTGGGCTCTGATGGGTGCTAAAGCAGCAGCCACCAACAGCTGACATAAAGGAGGACTGTTTATCATACCTTGGGGTAAAACTTTCTACTGGCACAGGGTGGTTTACATTGGGAACAGAAAAAGCAAATTTGTGTTTATCAGAAGGGTGAAGGGAGGTAGTAAAAAACAATCTTTTAAATTAGTGATAGCTGATTTATAATTTTGAGGGATGAGAGCAGGATTTGGGATTCCTGGTTGTAAAGCTCCCACGGGAACAATTTGGACATTAACTGCTTTTAAATCATGAATTAGCCTCCATTTGCCAGACTTTTTTGGAGCACAAAAAATGGGTGTATTCCAGGAACTAGTGCAAGGCTCACTGTGACGAGCCTGGAGTTGTTCTTGAGCAAGAATTTTTACTTGTTTTAATTTCTCCCCTTTCAGCCGCTACTGATCTGCTAAACAAGGGAGTCAGATTTCCAGATGAATTTGAGCAGTTGATTGACATCAGTGACCATTAGTATAAATTTGGTTTAGTAGAAATTTCCATTTTCCACTGGGACAAAAGATCCCTGCCCCACAAAGTTTGGGGGGACATTCATGACAGAAGGCTTTAAAAATGACTTTCGTCCATCTAGCTGGGTAAAGGGCAGACTGTTTTCTCTTTAGGGGGATTTGGACTGCTCCCACACCAGTGACAATAGTCAACGAGGCCTCAGTTTCCCAGTTATTAGGCCAAACTGGTGGAACTAATAGTGATGTCAGCACCTGTGTCCAGAATACTGGTAAATTGTTTGTCATTAACAGTGATAGAAATTAAAGGCTGTTTAGAATTAATTTTAGTAGTCAAAAATTTAAAGAAGTTAAAAATTGGTTGGCGGTGCCGCTGCTGCTGCCGCCGCCGGCCAGCAGGGGAGGCAGTAGTGGAGCACTTGAGGCCTGCGCAGAAACTGAGCCGCGGGTACCTCGGTGGGAGGGGCCTTTCGCTATTGGGTTAGGGGAGGCTGGAGCCTGTGACCTACTTCCAATTTCCTAACAGGGGATTGACTTTATCATCAAATTTGAAACGGCATTGATGAGCCCAATGAAAGCCTTTATTGCATCTGGGACAAATTTTTCTCCAAGGATTGGATTTCTGTAGCTTGCTATTGGGTTGAAAGGGCCGCGACTTTTGGAAATGTCTGTCTCGACCGCGCTTGAAGCATGTTTTGTTAGCATTTAAAGCCGCTGCTAGGGCCTGAGCTTGGACTCGAGCATGAGCCTCGCATTTGGCTCCCAGCTGACTACCTGACAAGCTTTGATAAAATCAACCATGAAGGCATCAAGCTTACTCATAAAAATGGGCATAATAATCTGCTGGCAATCAATTTTGGCACTGGTGTATGCCAGTTGTTTTAAAAGGACTTCTCTAGCATTAGGGTGATCAATTTGGCCATCAATAGCTTGCTGAAGACGATTGATAAAATCTAAATAGGGCTCCTTAGACCCTTGCATGATGTTAGTAACTAATTAGTAATTAGTTCTAGTCAGGAACTAGAGTCAGACACTTGAAACCAGGCTTTTAAAGCAGCAGTGGAACAAAGCTGGAAAACCCTGTAATCTAGGTTTGCTTGTCATTCTGTCTTGGAAAATTCCTCTGCTAGCAAGCATATTGAAAGTGATATCTGGCTTGGGGCCCGTAGCTCAGCGGCTAGGGCGCCAGGCACACACACTGGAGTTGGCAGGTTCAAATCCAGCCCCTGCCTGCCAAACAACAATGACAGCTACAACCAAAAAAATAGCCAGGTGTTGTGGTGGTCACCTGTAGTCCCAGCTACTTGGGAGGCTGAGGCAAGAGAATCACTTAAGCCCAAGAGTTTGAGGTTCCTGGGAGCTGTGACACTACAGCACTCTACCAAGGTCGACATACCGAGACTCTGTTTTAAATAAATAAATAAATAAATAAATAAATAAACAAACTAGTGTGGTGGCAACTGTGGGTAAAAATAACAAACAAACAAAAAATGTAAAAGGTGGGTGGAAACCCTTGATAAGATCCCTGTAAATGAAGCTCCTGAATAAAATGAAAAAGGACACAAATAGAATGGAATGGGGGGTGAGGATACCACTATAATTCTCTGTCCAAAACAATTAGAAAATATTTAAACTGGGGTATTAGAATAGACTGGAGTATTAGAACTCATAAAAGAAGATAAAGTGCCTCAGAAGTGTAAAGAGTATCTGAAGTTTACAAAGTGCAGTGGGCAGAGCCCATACCCCCTCCCCCCTTTTTGTTTGTTTTTTATAACAGGATGAGTGCCCAAAAAGGGTATAGAAAAAAAAAGCAAAGCAATTGATTGACACCTTAAGGGGCAGTTGGACACCTTCCTTCCAGAGATCCTACATTGGGAAACACCAAGGAGTTGCCCAGCCAGAGTCTGTCAATTGAGATAATCCATCCCGGGTGAACAGGACCACCAGTGGGAGAGAAGATGGAAAAGAAAGTTTTCCCTCAGATCTTGGCTACTGGCAGGTCAGCTTGAGCCCTCAAACAGGTGCAGAACTTCAGTTGGTGTTCCCCACCCCAAAAGGGGGAAGCTTGGAGTGGACTGCCTTATTCCATTTGAGGTTCTGGGGAGATAAGGAAATGGAAAACGAGAAAGTGACACAGTGTGAGAAATATGCTTTGTGCAAAACTTCCATAACAAAGTTACTATAAAATGAGCTAAAAGAAAAAAGTGGAATTCTATAAGGAAATGTATTTATATATATGTCTAACAAAATTTTGTAAGGTCTATAGACCAGAGACTACAAAACACTGATGAACAAAGTAAAGAGCTAAATAAATGGAGAGATATTACAGATTGGAAGACTCAATAATGTTAAAATGTCCATTGTCCCAAATTTCATCTACAGATTCAACAAAAATCCCCCCATTCCAATAAATTGGTTCCAAAATATTTATATCAAAAAGGAAAGGAACTAAAATAGCCAATGATAAAAAAGAATAACAAAGTTGGAAGAGTCATACTATTCAATTTCAAAACTATAATATGAAGCTACAATAATGAAGACAGTGGGATATGGATGAAAAGATAGACTATATATCAGTAGAACAGAATAGAGAGCCTACAAATAGATACACACAAGTCAAATGACATTTGACAGAAGTGTAAAGGCAATTTTATTGAAGAATGAGCTTTATAACAAATGGTGCTGGAACAATTGGATGTCCCTATGCAAAAAAAAAAAAAAAAAAAAGATCTCAACCTAACCCTCACTCTTTATCCCTTTATCCAAAAATTTACTCAAAATGCTGGCTTTTTCACTTAGAAATAGGCATTTAAGTTTACTATTGATTCTTCAAAAGTGTCAGGGTCATGGAGACAAGGAAAGACTAAGAAACTGTCAGGCACCTAAGGACACATGATATTAAAATGTAATGTGGTATCCTGGATTGGATTTTGGAAAGGAAAAAAGTCATTAGTGGGAAAACTGGAGAAATTTGAATAAAATTTCATTTAATTAATAGTGTATATTTTACTAAAGTTAATTTCTTACTTTTGATAAATGTATCATGGTTATGAAGAAGTTGACATTAGAGGAAGTTGGGTGAAAGGTATATGGCAGCTCTATTATTTTTGAAATGCTCTGTAATAAAATAAAATAAAATAAAATCATGGTGAAATAAAAATGCCAAAAATGGCTTTGTTAATAGAAATATGTAATTTATATACAACCTTTTACTTAAGTAAGTAAAACTGTAATATGTATATGTTTTAAAACTCCTCAGTTCAGTTTAAAATGTTGTGATTTTTTTTTTGTCCTTATAATAAATCCCTCTCAAAATGCTGTTTTAACATCACTCATGGTGTGTGGCCCTGCAACTAACTTGAGAGACAGCCAAGGTCAAATGCTTCTGTTTGTTTTAAATTGAGGGAACTGTGATTTTGTTTCTTTGTGATTTTCTTTAACTATACAAAAATTTACATATGTCTAAAGTCAGAACATATCTTTAAGTTCTCCTTTAATTCATTCCTGTCCTTCCACCCTGTACCCTCCCTCTCCTTATAAACCATCTGATTAGTTTACTTTTTTCCTAATTTCTTTCTGAAATTTTAAGCAAATTATCTCCTTTCTTACAACACTCTTTTGCAGCTTACTGTTTTCACTCAACACGTATCCTAGAGCTGACAGAATATCAATATTCAGAGAGTTCCCTCATTTTATGCATGGTACATTTTTACAGTTTATTTAACCAGTCCCCTACATAGTGGTGAATAAGTAGCCTAATGACTGACTGACAGTGAATCTTTGGGTTAGATTCCTAGAAGTGAAGTTGCTGGGTCAGGGGGTAAACACATACATCTTTTTCATAGCCATTGTGGTAATGTTCTACCAATTTGCATCCTCATGAGCAAGTTATGAGAGTTTTGTCTTTCCACAGATATATTGTCCAAATATTGGATTTTTGCTAATCTGATTAAGTAAAAAAGAGGATGTCAGCATTGTTTTAATTTGTCTTCTTTTTATGTAGTAGACTTTTTCATTGTTTAAAGGCCATTACATTTTTTGTTAATCTGTCTGCTCACATATCTGGCCTATTTTTATATCAAATGTTAGAATTATTTAGTCTTCTAATTTTTTAAAAGCTCTCTCTTTATATAATGAATATTTGCCTTTCCCTGTGATGTGTCTTTTATTTTTATTTTTATTTTTTTTGCACTGGACTATTTATTGCAGCTCAAGTGATATGTCTTTTGTTTTATGAACTTATTTAAAAAGATGTTTTGCCACACAGATGTTTTAAAATTTTGGAAAAGATTTATTTAATTATGAAGTGACATTTTTATACAACAAATTTAAATGCCTATAAGGATTAACATTATCCATTGGACCAAAACATATGAGACCACTGTTGGAGATGCCTGCCCCACTGAATTTTCCTTTTCCATTCTATAGCCATTAATTTACTCATTCAACGATATTGATTGAGTCCCTATTCTGTTCTAAGTGCTATTATTTGGTGTCCTGAGAACAGAATTAGCTGAATTTAAAGGTCAAATGTTCTGGCGATGGCCTGGATTCTTGAGACATGAGATTTTGGTAATGGCTGCCTTTACATCCTTGTTTCTCAGAGTGTAAATGAGGGGGTTGAGGATTGGTGTGAGAACAGCATATGCTACATTGCCCATGATGTGGAAGTCGAGAGGCAGGTCAGCCCTGTAGGCCACGTAGGCGATGGCAATGGATGAGTAGTAGGTGCCCACCACCAGGAGGTGGGAGCTACAGGTGGAGAAGGCTTTGGACCGTCCTTCTTGTGAGCTGATGCGAAGCACTGAGGCCAGGATGTGGGCATAGGAGAGAAGCACCAGGAGAAGGGGGAGGAAGGACACCACCATGGCGATGCAGAAGCCCATGAGGGTCTGGGGAGTAGTGTCAGAACAGGAGGACTGAACCAGAGCCAGATGATCACAGAAGCAGTGGTAGATGTAGGCAATGCTGTTATATGCCATCTGGGAGGTCTTTACTACTGCTGGAATGGGCAGGAAGAGGGCAGTGAGCCAGGCACTGGCTGCCAGCATAACATTGGTGTGTGGAGTCATGAGAACAGGGTAGTGCAGTGGGCGGCAGATAGCCACATAGCGGTCATAGGCCATGACCACCAGGATGAAGGCTTCAGAGCATGTAAAGCTTTGGAAGAGGTACATCTGCAATAAGCAAGAAGGAAAACTGAGGAAATGGTCCCCAAGCAAGAATAGGGACAGCATCTTGGGGACGGTGGTTGTGGTGAAGAGGATGTCTAGGGCTGAGAGATTCATCAGAAAGAAGTACATGGGCTTGTGGAGGTTGGGCTCTGCCACCACAGCCACCAGGATCAGGGCATTACCTGTAAGGATGAGAAGGTAAAAAAGGAGGAAAATAAAAAACACAGGGAGGAAGAAGGACTCTGGCAGAGAGGGGATGCCCACCAGGTAAAAAATGTGTGAGCTGTCCACTGATCCATTACAGGTTGTGGCTACCATAATGAGGCAGAACTAGATTTCTGGGAGATGGGCAGTGGGATCATCTGGACACTAGGACCATCTGGAAACCATAGAAGCAAAGGATTCTGCAGTGATAATTCTAAAATGTTCATAGTCAATATAAGCACAATTATCTACAACCAACTCTAGAGGACTGAAGTGATTCCAAAATTTGTCAACTATTAATTATTAATTAATAATAACCTATCAAATTGACATTTTTTATGCCTTGTGTAGGTGATAAAGTGTTGAAAGAAGGCAAGCAAAGTTCCTGTCTTCTTAGAATTTACATTGTATTGGGAATATCATATATAACCATGATATTTAAAGGTCTAAACAGTCTATTATTGGATTATGATTGAGAAAATGCTTTGGAAAGACTTTTTCTGGTCCTTGTTTTGGGTTCCATGCTCTGTGGTTTGGGTTGATGTCAGATCTCTTAAGTCCTTAAGTTTACATCTCCACTTTCGCACTAACTCAAAGTTCACCATCTTCTTTTTGAGGTGCTGCTTTCTCCAAGATTTTCTGTAACATGCTGCTGCTCACATATTAATTAAGCTTCTTTCTTGTATGCCTTGAGTAGTAGTTCTTCCTGACTTCATTTAAACTAAGCGTCCGGATGTCTGCTCCTGCATAGGATGTACTAGGTCATGGTAGCCCAAACATCTCCACTCCAACAACTAGGAAAACCTGGGTAAATTACACAAATCACATTTAGAAACAAACTGGAAGAAATGTGGTGCATTAAGGATGAGATGAAGTGAAACTCTAGTCCTCCATAGTGAGCTAACAATCATCAGCCCTTTTCTTTTCTCGCGATATCTAATTTAGGAACCCTGGTGTGGCTTGGGCTTAGACCAGGCAGACGATCATGGATAAGAGAAAGCAAAATCGGCAAGGCTTTGGGCAGTCAAAAAGGGCCTACAAAACAGGTTGGAGATTTGGGGCACTCTCAATGTATAACACATTTTCACTATGGAACATTTTCTGAATTCTGGGGCTATGCACATAAGCCTAGAGAGCTGGTCTGAAGGCTTCTAAATGGCAAGATAAAATCTCCCATGATCCGGGCAGGAGTGATGGCTCACACCTGTAATCCTAGCACTCTGGGAGGCCAAGACAGGAGGATTGCTTGAACTCAGGAGTTTAAGATCACCCTGAGCAAGAGTGAGACCCAGTCTCTACATTTCAAAAAAATTGAGGGCAGCGCCTAAGGCTCAAAGGAGTAGGGCACTGGCCCCATATGCCAGAGGTGGTGGGTTCAAACCCAGCCCTGGCCAAAACTGCAAAAAAAAAAAGAAAAAGAAAAGAAAAATTAGCAGGCATTGTGGCAGGTGCCTGTAGTCCCAGCTACTTGGGAGACTGAAGCAGGGGGATCGCTTGGAACCTGGAAGTTTGAGGTTGCTGTGAGTTAGGCTGATGCCATGGCATTCTAGCCTGGTCAACAGAGTGAGAATCTGTCTCAAAGGCAAAAGAATCTTTATGATCCATGAAGCTTGAGAGACTAGAGAGAGAGAGGGCTTGCCTCAAACAAACAGGGTCTTCCCCTCAAAACATTTTACAAAGGTTGAGGCTGTGTGTCTGTGTAGGGGAAGGGGGTAGGAAGGGTAAGGAGGATGGCTAAAGACAACCTCAGAACCTCCAAAGGGTGGAAGACAATATCCCACAGTCTTTCTGGGCTGAGGAGACAGAGATCAACAAGGCTATAAGGCCCAAACTCAGATGGGCCATACTTTAAGAAAAGGAACAAAAAAGTTAGACTAAATCTTACTAGAATTGAAACTCAGCCTTAACCTACTCAAGCCTTAACTGACATTAGGTGACCAGCTATCTTGTGAGAGATATCATCTGGGGTCTCTATGAATCTATTATAAATAATATTTAGCCACAGTACAATTATCGGATATGTAAAAAAGCAGGAAAATATGATCAAGAGGGAGGCTGGGTGTGGTGGCTCACGCCTGTAGTCCTAACACTCTGGGAGGCTGAGGCAGGAGTTCAAGACCAACCTGAGCAAGATTAAGACCGTTAGGGGGAAGGCTGGTAAAATGTCTTTTTAAAGAAAAAGACACATGGGACAAGCCACTCCATTGTGAATGTTTCCTTAAAAGAATGTTCTAGGCTCGGTGCCTGTGGCTCAACGGGCTAAGGTGCCAGCCACGTACACTTGAGCTGGCGGGTTTGAATCCAGCCTGGGCCCGCCAAACAACAATGACGGCTACAACCAAAAAATGGCCGGGCGTTGTGGTGGGCGCCTGTAGTCCCAGCTACTTGGGAGGCGGAGGCAAGAGACTCGCTTGAGCCCAGGAATTGGAAGTTGCTGTGAGCTGTGATGCCACAGCACTCTATCCAGGGTGACAGCTTGAAGCTCTGTC
>CAUYON010150802.1:0-17165 GCA_963573935.1 Arctocebus calabarensis | reverse complement strand
TTGCTCATTGCTCAGGAAACTGGTGAGAGAGAATTTTATATTTTTACTGACTTCTAGGCTAGTAGACAGCCTAGAAGTGGGTGAGCAAACTTCCTTGCTGGGTTGTGTAGACCAGGAGGAGATGAGAGAAGTTTTTTTTTTGAGACAGTGTCTCATTATGTCGCCCTTGGTAGAGTGCCGTGGCGTTACAGTTCACAGCAACCACCAACTTTTGGACTTAAACGAGTCTCTTGCCTCACCCTCCAAGTAGCTGGGAGTATAGGCACCCGCCTCAATGCCTGGCTATTTTTTGGTTGTAGTTGTCATTGTTTGGCAGCCCCGGGCTGGGTTCAAACCGGCCAGTTCCGGTGTATGTGTCTGGTGCCCTCATTGCTGAGCTACAAGTGCTGAGCCAAGAGAGAAATCTTTGAGTTGATTCAAAGGCTCTTCCAGTGCTCAGCAATATGAGATACCTATAGATAGGAGGGAGGTGTGGAAAGTCGACCAAATACCTTTTTTTTTTTTTAGATAGGATTTTGCTGTCACCCAGGCTAGAGTGCCATGCTGACACCTAGCTCATAGCAACCTCAACCTTCTAGGCCCAGGTGATCCTCCTGTCTCCAAGTAGCCAGCAACTATCACCATGTCCAGCTAATTTTTCTGTTTTTTTTTTTTTTTTTTTTGAGACAGAGCCTCAAAAGTCAGTAACTGTCCTTGCAAGCATCGTGTCCAGTCCTCTGCACCAGTCCTTTGTGGACATATTACTGTGGCTGTGGGTAGAGTGCTGTGACATCACAGCTCACAGCAACCTCCATCTCCTGGGCTCAAGTGATTCTCCTGCCTCCGCCTCCCAAGTAGCTGGGACCACAGGCATCTGCAACAGCGCCTGGGTATTTTTTGGTTGCAGCTGTCATTATTGTTTGGCAGGTCCGGTCTGGATTTGAACCCGCTAGCTCATGTGGGTGGCGCCTTAGCCGCTTGAGCCACAGGCGCCGTGCTATAATTTTTCTGTTTTTACTAGAGATGGGGTCTTGCTGTTGCTTTAGGCTGGTCTTGAACTCAAGCAAGCCGCTGCCGCCATCCCGCCTCCCAGTGCCGCAGGAAAGAACCAGACGGGACAGGATTGAAATGCTAGCTTGCGAGAGGTAGGCTAACCAGAGGGGCAGGAGAACCCTGAGCTCCTGCTGCAATGGCTGTTAAGGTTATATACAACAGGTGTGGAGAGTTAGGGTAATTAATACACAACAGGTGTGGAGAGTTAAAGTAATGACATACAAGGGCTGCGTGCATAGGGATTGCCACGTGCTCTCTCCTCACATGTTCTTTCCCCATAACCCCCATAAAGGAGCACCAGGCATTAATGTTTAATACCTGCTTACTGACGAGTGACCGATCTTATTTCATTCTGGAACACTGAGTTACTTGGGGGAGTGTCCCTAAGTCATAAAACATCTCTAGGCTTGCCAGGAGACTGTTCTTTCTCAGCGTTTTCTTTTTTTTTGAGACAGAGCCTCAAGCTCTCCCCCTGGATAGAGTGCTGTCGACTCACAGCTCACAGCAACCGCCAATTCCTGGGCTCAAGCGAGTCTCTTGCCTCCACCTCCCAAGTAGCTGGGACTACAGGCGCCTGCCACAATGCCCGGCCATTTTTTGGTTGCAGCCGTTGTTGTTTGGCGGCCGAGCTGGATTCGAACCCACTAGCTCAGGTGTACGTGGCTGGCGCCTTAGCCCATTGAGCCACAGGCGCCAAGCCAGCGTTTCCTTTTAATGTGGTAAGAATCAGTAACTGTCCTTGCAAGCATGGTGTCCAGTCCTCTGCACCAGTCCTTTGTGGACATATTACTGCGTCCAGGATGATGGTGGATTCAGCCAGCAATGGTAGCAGTCTGGGCAGTGTAGGCTCAATGCACACTTTGACACCCCTCATTGCATCATAAAACAGCCCTTTCTGTAGATAGCTGTGTGAGTCAGCCACGTGGTTCAATCAGCTCTAAAGAGAGGTGCCGTTCATCTGCTGGTCTGTAGCAGACCAAAATAGCTAGGCTTTTGCCAATAGCCTAGAAGTCAGTAAAAATATAGTAAGATTCATTCAGGGGAATATCAGCCAGACCTATGCGAATGGCCTTGACTTCTGCCCACTGAACAGAGTGACCATGTGTATTTTCAGTTATTTGTACCTGGAGCTGAGCTCAACAGCCCCAGCAGCCTGGTGGATATACTGGGTTTTAGCTTAGCCCTACCACCCATGAATGAGGCCCAGGCATTTAGGGGGATTTTGGTGACTTGAGGGTCCTAATGAAGCAGTAGCTTTACTTCAGGTAGTGGAGTGTGGAGTAAAATTTTTTCCAAGAGGAAAACTACCACTTTTCCACATTAAGCTGATAATGCTACTTAGGCCTGGCACTATCATTTCTATGTGACACGTGAACTTGTTTGGCCCTTCCCACCTTCATAGTCACTGAGCTGGAGTTGAGTCACTCCAAAAGGGAATATCAGGCTGAAGAGTCTCAAGGCTTTATGAGTCAGATGTTCATTTTTGACAATAGCTTGATAGGTGTAGCAAGCTAATAGCTGCTTGTTAAAAGGAGTGTACCTGGGGGCTGTGTCAGCGAGCAAGAAGTTGGAAAACTTGGGTGGCACCAGTGGCACAGTGAATAGGGCGCTAGCCCCATGTACTTAGGGTAGCGGGTTCAAATCCAGCCCCAGCCTAACTGCAACAACAACAAAAATAGCTGGGTGTTGTGGTGAGTGCCTGTAGTCCTAGCTACTCTGGAGGCTGAGGCAAGAGAATCGCCTAAGCCCAAGAGCTGGAGGTTGCTGTGAGCTGTGATGCTACGGCATTCTACCGAGGGCAACAAAGTGAGACTGTCTCTAAAAAAAAAAAAAGAAAAGTTGGAAACCTTAAGGGGCACCTCTGGGTGGAGGCTGCCTTCCTTTGCAAGAGGCTTCATTTGGTAAAACCATCAGCCACAAAGACCGATACCTTGAAGGAGGTCGCTGGGGTTACGGTGCCTCCAAGGTAGAGAATGTGTCACAGCTTGCTAGACAGCTTGCTGTGCAGTTTATCGGTTTGGGACCATTCAGGGCACTGATTTGTGAGTTAGCCAAAATAGAGGACGTAGAAGAACATCCAAGTGTGGACTATCTTGGTGAGGGTTCAGCTGGAAAAGCAAAACCAGTAGGGAAAAAAATAATACAGCATACAAGGAACTGGATTACTCAGTTATGGGTCTTGCTAAGCAAGTCTGAAGTTCAGTTTGGCAGTTTGGAAAGGACCAGTGAAGAGCAGGCATGAGCTGAAGCTTGTCCCAAGCAGTGGTCAGGAGGACGGACCCTGGGAGAGGGAGAGCATTTGTGGAACCAGGTACTGTTTGGTTGTCTCTGGCCTCGGGGAAGGCTTATAGAGTGGGGTCCATGCAGGATAGTCTCCTTTTTGATTAACTTATCTGACTTGAGACTTCCCCCTGCAAAATACCTACCCAGTAGCACTTTGATGTGATTGAATAATTGGGAGAAGGTGTGTGTGCTTCAAAACAGCCACTGCCCCATCCACCCGCTAATGTCCCTGTGGTCCACCTGAATAGGAAACATATTAGAAAGTGCTTTTGAGGAGTATAGTTCAGGTTGGCCATCAGTAATGATGTGGCCATACATCACAAAGCCCTTTTTCTTTTTTTTTTTGAGACAGAGCCTTAAGCTGTCACCCTAGATAGAGTGCTGTGGCATCACAGCTCACAGCAACCTCCAATTCCTGGGCTCGAGCCAGTCTCTTGCCTCTGCCTCCCAAGTAGCTGGGACTACAGGCGCCCACCACAACGCCTGGCCATTTTTTGGTTGCAGCCGTCATTGTTTGGCGGGCCAGGGCTGGATTTGAACCCTCCAGCTCAGGTGTACATGGCTGGCGCCTTAGCCCTTTGAACCACAGGTGCCGAGCCACAAAGCCCTTTTTCTTTAGGCAGACTCCCCTCTGTGGCCTTGGGTAGAATGCGGTGGCGTCATAGCTGACATAGTCTTGGACTCAAATATCCCAAGGCACGTACTGTCTTCAGTATCCAAAGGTTGATAGTGAAGTGAAGGATATTTGTCTCTGGGATGATAGGACCTATAAAAGTCCAGGAAAGAGACATGATCAAATTTTTAAGTTGCATGTCAGATTGCAGCTCTACGCATTCCATTTGAAAATTGGCAGGTAATATATTTATGTCAACTGAAAATGGAGTCACAAATGTACCAAAATATTGATTATTTTCCCGGAAATCTTGAAATCTGTTTTCAAATTCTTTTATTCAATTGAAAAGCAAGGGCGGTGCCTGCGGCTCAAAGGAGTAGGGCACTAGCCCCATATGCCAGACGTGGCGGGTTCAAACCCCGCCCCAGCCAAAAACTCCAAAAAAAAAAAAAAAAAAAAAAAAAAAAAGAATCTTTATTTTATTTTATTTTATTTTATTTTTTTTGAGACAGAGCCTCAAGCTGTCACCCTAGATAGAGTGCTCTGGCATCACAGCTCACAGCAACCTCCAATTCCTGGGCTCAAGTGAGTCTCTTGCCTCCGCCTCCCAAGTAGCTGGGATCACAGGCGCCCCCCACAACGCCCAGCATTTTTTGATTGCAGCTGTCATTGATGTTTGGCGGGCCGAGGCTGGATTTGAACCCACCAGCTCAGGTGTACATGGCTGGCGCCTTAGCCCGTTGAGCCACAGGTGCCAAGTCAAAAAAAAAGAATCTTAAATTGAAAAGCAAAGCTGCTTATTTTTTGCTGATTACAGGACTTTGTTTAGCCAATGTGTTGAAATGCACTAAAATTGTTTGCCTTAATTTGAGCTTGCCTAAAATTTCAGTTTCATTTGGAATGCTGTTATGTTTTAAAACATTGTATTGATAAGTTGATTGTCACCTTGAAGACACATGTTTAACTCATTTAAATGAGCATTTAGATCCATTAAAAATGCTAAATCTGTAAGCCAGTTTTCATTATGAATTTCTGACGCAAATTTGGTTTTTGATACCATAAATGACTTGATAACTTTCACAATTCATAAAATCTTTTCAGCATTTGGCCTTGACTCAGCCATCTTACTTCTGAAAAGTAAAAGATGTCTTCATAGTAAACAGCAGTACTTTTAAGGAATTCCTGGATTTGATGTTGTTTCGGTTTTTTTTTTTTTTTGAGACAGTCTTGCTTTGTTACTCAGTAGAGTGTTGTGGTATAACAGCTCATAGCAACCTCAAACTCCTGGGCTTAAGTGATTCTCTTGCCTCAGCCTCCCAAGTTGCTGGGACTACAGGTGCCTGCCACAACACCTGCCTTTTTTTTTGTGGTAGTTGTGATTGTTGTTGAGCAGGCTCCAGCTGGGTTCAAACCCACCAGCCTCAGTGTATGTGACTGGTGCTCTAACCACTGAGCGACAGGCGCTGAGCCAACCTCATCCATTTTTATAGCTTTTGTGCATAAATTTTCTTGATATACTGTGCAATGATACTTCATCAAACATGAGTTTGGTGTGGCAATTCTATCATCTTCTATTAATTTTACAAGTCCTTCTCTTTTACCTACTGTCACCAGGGCACACTGGATAACTATATCAGATATGTTGAATGGGCAAAGATAGTCGCTTTAACATATTTTTTACTGCTTCATATAAGTCTCTTGATTTAGTTGTGACTTTTAATGGCACAAAAGAGGCCATTTCTTCAGTAACATTATATTCATCATCAATACCTCTAATAAAAATGGCAAGTTAAGCCCTATTTGTAGCATCAGTGCTGTCATCCATTGCTAAAGCATAAAATTTAAAATTAGCAGCATGAGGCCGGGCGTGGTGGCTTACACCTATAATCTTAGCACTCTGGGAGGCCGAGGTGGGTGGATTTCCTGAACTCAGGAGTTTGAGATTGGCCTGCACAAGAGCAAGACCCTATCCTTACTAAAAATAGAAAAATTAGCTGGGCATTGTGGCGGGCAACTGGAGTCCCAGCTACTTTGGAGGCTGAGACAAGAGGACTATTTGAGCTTAAGAGTTTGAGATTGCTGTCAGCTATGATGCCACTGCATTCCAAGGCAACAGAGGGAGACTGCCTTAAAAAAAAAAAATTATCATCTTTATTTTCTAAACATCTTTCAATAGATTTTCCAATTTCTTCAACTCACCTGGCTATAGTCTGATGAGACAAACAGATTTTAGAGATCTCCCCCCTTTTTTCAGGACAAATTATATCTGTCATGCTTTCCATACATGGCTTAATAAAGTCACCATCAGTAAATGGTTTTACTTTTTTTTGTTTTGATGCCCCATAACTAGCTTTTATAATAGAGTCTGTCTGAGTTGTAACTTTTAAAAACATTTTCTGTTGAGAGGACAGACTTTTTCTTCAGTTCCACTATTTTGTCCTTAGGACACAATCCTTCCTAAGCATAGGATTTGGCAGCATGTTTTTGCATATAATATCTCTTCAAATTATAGTCTGTGAAAACTTTCCAAAATTCCTTGCAAGTTAACTAGAGTACCTTACTATTTGCCTTGACAAAAAAGTAGTTAACTATCCACTTTTCACTGAATAATCTCCCCCATTTGTAATTTTTTTTGTTTTGGGTTCTGTTTTGAGACATGGTAGAAGCATGCTGGGATTAAAAACATAAAGATAAGGGACTATATTTACTTTCATTATGAAAATTAGTTGACAAGAAAATAGCATGGTTTGGGTCCTTCTACATCTTGGCTGCTGTTGCAGAGTGTGGCAAGTGATGTGTGATGTGCCAGAGGTGTGGAAGTGGCCTTAATGATCAAATACGAGGCTTGGTACCCATAGCTCAGTGGCTAGGGCTCTGGCCACAAACACCAGGGCTGGTGGATTTGAACCCAGCCTGGCTTGCCAAACAATGACAACTACAGCCAAAAAAAAAAAATAGCTGAGCGTTGTGGCGGGTCCTTATAATCCCAGCTACTTGGGGGATAAGGCAAGAGAATTGCTTACGCCCAAGAGTTTGAAGTTGCTGTGAACTCTGATACTATGGGACTCTATTGAGGGTGAAATAGTGAGACTATCTCAAAAAAAAAAATCAAATACGAATGCTTACCTGCCTCTAAATAACATTAAATGCCTAAGGTTGCAATGATAGGTTGAAATATTATTATTATTATTTTTGAGACAGAGCCTCAAGCTGTCACCCTGGGTAGAGTGCTATGGCATCACAGCTCACAGCAACTTCCAATTCCTGGGCTCAAGTGAGTCTCCTGCCTCCGCCTCCCGAGGGGCTGGGACTACAGGCACCCGCCACAATGCCTGGCCATTTTTTGATTGCAGCCATCGTTGTTTGGCGGGCCCGGGCTGGATTCGAACCCGCCAGCTCAGGTGTACGTGGCTGGCGCCTTAGCCTGTTGAGCCACAGGTGACGAGCCGAAATATTATTTTGAGACAGAGTCTCACTTTGTCGCCCTCAGTAGAGTGCCCTGACATCATAGTTCACAGCAACCTCTAACTCTTGGGTTTAAGCGATTCTCTTGCCTCAGCCTCCTAAGTAGCTGGGACTACAGGCGCCCGCCACAATGCCTGGCTATTTTTTAGAGATGGAGTCTTGCTTTAGCTCAGGTGATCCACCCACCTTGGCTTCCCAGAGTGCTAGGATTATAAGCATGAGCCACCATGCCCAGCCCAGGTTGAAATATTATTGATAATTGCCTGCCTCGCCAAGTCACCACAAGTACATATAACGTCTGTTACATGACGGTCTGCAGTTGGGAGCTAATGCACTGGGAGCCTCACACTGCCGTAAAACTGAAGCCATGTGCATATGTATATTTGTTTTATGTGACATTGCAACACAGCATTGTCATCTACAAAGTATATGCTCGAGAACCGCACAATCAAGTTCTGCCAAAAAAAAAAAAATCATAAAACTCATAATTTTTTTTTTTGAGACAGAGCCTCAAGCTGTCACCCTGGATAGAGTGCAATGGCATCACAACTCACAGCAACCTCCAATTCCTGGGCTTAAGTGAGTCTCTTGCCTCTGCCTCCTAAGTAGCTGGGACGACAAATGCCTGCCACAACACCCGGCCATTTTTTGGTTGCAGCCGTCATTGTTGTTTGGCGGCCCGGGCTGGATTCGAACCCGCCAGCTCAGGTGTACGTGGCTGGCGCCTTAGCCCGTTGAACCACAGGCGTTGAGCTAAACTCATGTTTTAAGTAAGTTTGCGACTTTATGTTGGACCCCATTCATAACCATCCTGGACCACAGGGTGGATACCCCTGCTTTAAAGCAAACTTGACAGATAACAAGTTTGATTTTATAATACCTAAATTTTGGGAGTAGATATAATTTATAAAATATTTCAGTTTTTTGGGATGATTCACTCTAGGAGACTGTTAAAATTCCAGTCATGGATGTCACTTCTCAGAAACCTGCCCTTTGTGTGAAGGAAGGTCAGCCAGTGCACGGTGGTGATACAGCGTCTCCATGTTAACTGCCTTAGTGCCCACGTGCTCTTCCTACACTTAACAGTGCTTTTAGTTAGCTCATTGTGGATTCCAGTGTTTTACAAAAAGGTCAAGAGCGCATGCCTTCTTCAAATACTGGAAGGTAGATATACTGTTTTTTGGGGAATACAGTTAATTTGCAGATTCTATATACCCCAATGTACCTGCTCACTAACATTTACTTGCAACCCCCAAAGTAATAGTTGAGGTACTTTCTCAATAATTCTTGTACATGAGCCAAGTCATGAAAAATTTGAGTCACCCAACACACGTCCACCTGAGGTCAAACAAGGCAATGCTTTGCCCTCTCGTTTCAGCTCTTGTAGTATTGTAAATAGGTGTGCAGTTTGTGGTCTATTTAGTGTCATGTTTTTCTCATATTTATGTTTTTTCTTGGTGATTCTGCCTTTTAAAATGGCCTCCGAATATAGCACAGAAGCCCTAGCTGGTGCTCCTAAGGCCGAGAAGGCTGCATGTGTCTTACAGAGAAAATGTGTATCTGACAAGCTTTGTTCAGGCATGAATTACAGTGCTGTGGGCTGTGAATCCAATGTTAATGAATCAGCAATATATGTTAGTAAGGCATCTTTAAACAAACACGTGTGAAGAAAGGTTATGTGTATTAGGGACTGAAAACTCAGGAGCTCATGGAGCGGCTAGAGGAAGATTTCTCACACAGATTAGGTGATGGAGAGACTGGAAAAAGGGGGGGGGGGCATCCCAAAGGGAAGGGAAGGGTGGTGCCAGCACCAAGGCCTCGCGTCTTGGTGATTTTAAGGGGGACAAAGAGAAAGAAAAAGTGATTAGTGATTGCTGTCAGTTGATAACAGAAAGGGGGCAGGGTGCCACCAAGAGTTGTTCCTCTGCCTTTACTCGGAGATGTGATTCTGCCCTTGAGAAACAGTTTTGGGCAGGGACTCCTGTTGTTCACCCAGGAACTCTGTAGAAAAGCAGATTCTCGAAAGCAATTTTAAGGAGAAAGATTTACATCTCGTTTCCAACTGTTCATCGCCTTTCAGAAGTGGTACAAAACAACTCGGCGGGCTGCCTGTTAGGGAGAGGACTTGTAGGTTTGATCTTTAAGTGTTATTAGAGAATGGTGGGATTAGGTATTTTCCTGGAATTTCAGCAAGGCTTCCCCTTTCAGTGTGCTAATTGATGAAAATGTGAGGAGAGCCTCACAGGATCTTAACCATGTATTTTCCCTAGGAGCGGTGGTTCAGGATTTGCTAAGTTAGTGTTTGCAGCCAACTTTATAAACCACAACCACTACAAATAACCAGAATTGTCTGTAGTTGCCTGCTTTTTTTGAGCTCCTGCTGCTCTTATGTGCTGGGCCTGGTTTTTCACTTGGGAGCCTGCCCTGCTGGTTCTTAGCTCCTCAGCTGGGAAGACTGCCATGGGGCTGGGGACCAGATTGTGAAGGAGAGCCGTGGACTAGGTAGGGAGCCTTGCATGCAGCTTGTCCTGCCTTTCCCTTGCTGAATTTCCATCACAGGCTGGAGACTGAAGGCCCATCTCATCTGTGGGGGCTCAAAACTCCCAAGCCAGACTTCCCTCCTCTCCTTGCTGGAGCCTGGACAAAAACAGCAGCTCTGTCTGAGGACCGGGGAATTGTTCTCTCGGAGGGTGGGGTACTGGGCTGCCCTGATGCGGGGTTGCTGCTGGCCAGTGAACTGGGAGCTCCTGCAAGTCAGTTCCTACGTGAATTTTGTGTTTGCTTTGTTTGTTACTTTGCTTATAAGAGTTTTGTTTTGGTTTGCATATGAGTTTTTTTTCCTTGTCCCAAACCAGCTGGGTAAGATACCAGCAAGAACAAGTATTACAGGCAGAGAGGTTTAAAGATCTGCCTAAGCCCTAGGCACTTAGTTTTCAAAGTCCCACTTGGGTCATATAAAATGTATTACAATATACCTATATATTCCTATATTCCACATTAAATCTCACTTATATATAATTATGAGTTGAAATGTGTGTTTTATAGATATTAAATATTGCTATAGAAATGTGTTTTATAAATACTAGTGATTAAAAAATTCCATATCCAAGCAATAAATAATTATTTTCTTGGGCCCTGTGTCTTTAGGGCAGTGTGTCCCCAGGAAACAGAAGAGTGCAGGTTTTTTTCCCCAGCCTTTTCTTTTTTTTTTTTTTGAGACAGAGCCTCAAGCTGTCACCCTGGATAGAGTGCTGTGGCATCATAGCTCACAGCAACCTCCAATTCCTGGGCTCAAGTTAGTCTCTTGCCTCTGCCTCCCAAGTAGCTGGGACTACAGGCGCCCACCACAATGCCAGGCCATTTTTTGGTTGCAGCTGTCATTGTTTGGCGGGCCCGGGCTGGATTTGAACCCACCAGCTCAGGTGTACGTGGCTGGAGCCTTAGCCCATTGAGCCACCGGCTCCGAGCCTCCCCAGTGTTTTCATAGCTCTTAAGTTCTGCAAACTTTTGTGGGCCCTCTGATGAGCCTCAGGCTACAGGAGTTGCTGGGACAGCAAAAATTAAACTATATACTATGCTTTTCCTCAAGGGGCTTGCAGGTTAGGCACCTTAAACAGATGTCAATGGAAAATGATCAAGTGGGTGGCAGACAGAGGGGCCTGCAGCTTACCCCAAAGGTGTCTTGCAGAAGATAGTCTTTGGGCTGAGTCTTTTTGTCGGGGCCCTTATGGCCCAGTCTCGGTCGCAGCAGGAAGGAACCAGGTGTGACACGGATTAGAAGTACAAACTTGCGGAAGGTGGGCTAACCTTAGTTGCAGGGTAGCCTCAAGAGCCGCCTCCGCAACCGCTATTTATTAAGGTTATACACGACAGGTGTGGAGAATTAAGGTAATTGACATAAACAGGTGAGGAGAGTTCAGGTAATTACATATGAGGGCTGCCTGCTTAAGGATTGCCACGTGCTCTCTCCTCACATGTTTTTTCCCCACAACCCTCATGAACTACTAAGCATCAATGTTTAACACATGCTTACTATCGAGTAACCGACCTTATCTCACTCCGGAACACTGAGTTACTTGGGGGATTGCCCTCAAGTCAGGAAACATCTCTAGGCTTGCCAGGAGACTGTCCTGTACTCAGCGTTTCCTTTTAATGTGGTAAGAATCAGTAACTGTCCTTTGCAAGCATGGAGTCCAGTCCTCTACATATCCCCCATTTTTGTTTAAGAAATTTTGGGGTAGGATAAGAAAAAAAATATCCGTTGTTCCTTTCAGTAGTTCATCTCGTCAAGCAGCTTCTCTTCTTGCTAGGCAAAAGAACAAAAGGGCACATATAGTAATTAACAATTATTCTAGTGGTGCCAGTGAGGGCCTTCACAGAAGAAAAAAAAGAGAAATTAGTAACACTATTAGATTAGTAACTGCTTTTTCAGTTCCTGTGATAGATTGCAATTATTTAATAAAGGTGTCAGTGAGTATACGTTGTTGTAAATCTATCTAAAAATGATGTTATGTTGTTCCAGCCACGCTAGGCACAGGGGGAGACATGTCTCTTCCATGTCAAACAATATGGGAATGGTTGGCTATGGTAGTTCTCACAAAACCAATGCATTTCTCCACCTGTTTGTCTTGGGCTGACCCGTGGGGTCTCCAATCATTGACACTTCCATAGGCAGTATTAACTAATGCCCGAGGTTTCTTGCCTCTGCCATTGTCCATTGCACCCATTATAAATGGGTAGCAACAGGCATAGTGCAGATTGGAATGATAGGTGGGGGAAGGGTAGTGTCATACCCTTTCCAAGTTGAAGTCTGGAGGAGCGGCATGGTTCTTACTTGTTTTTAATACTAGAATATATAAGAGAAAATCATGCAGTGGGAATGGGTTGAAGGTAATGACTGCTGGGACTTAAATAGAAATGGTAAGGTTAACCTAAGATCTGTTAAGGAGAAGATTAGGGAAATAGGCTTGGTTAGTGAAATTCTGTGTAGCAGCATTTACCTTTGTGGACACTAGTGCAATCATTGCCAGGAACAAGAAGTCTGCCATTAGAGGTTTACCTTGACGTTTCACTAAATCTTCAGCCGCTGATGACAGCTTTTTGGTTTGACCCCAAGAAGGAAAAGTGGAGTTAGTGGTTCTTGGGAGAGGACGACATCTGTTCGTCCACTTGATGGTCATGTTATTGAAGAGATCAGTAAGTTGAATATTCCAAAAAGACAGAAAGGTATTTAATTTTTGAGCAGAATAAGAAGGTGCATTGTCAGTTTTAATAGATCTAGGGAGATTCATAACATTAAAGCACTCTACCAAATGTTGAATGACATGGTGAGTCCTTTCTTTCAGTAAAGCAGTAGCCCATGACAAAGCTCAATAGAGATGTAAATAATTAGCTGCTACCATGATTGTAATGTTAATTCCTTTAAAGTTTTTATTATTATTTATTTTGTAGAGACAGTCTCACTTTATCACCCTCAGTAGAGTGCTATGGCGTCACACAGCTCACAGCAACCTCCAACTCCTGGGCTTAGGCGATTCTCTTGCCTCAGTCTCTCGAGTAGCTGGGACTACAGGCGCCCACCACAACACCTGGCTATTTTTCTGTTTTGCAGTTCCGCCGAGGCTGGGTTTGAACCCACCACCTTCAGTATATGGGGCCGCGCCCTACTCGATGAGCCACAGGCACTGCCCTTTAAAGGTCTCTTTTTAAACGCAGAAAATAAACTGAGAAAATCTTAGCTGAGAGAGTTTCCCATTTTCTTTTTTTTTTTTTTGAGGCAGAGCCTCAAGCTGTCACCCTGGATAGAGTGCTGTGGCATCACAGCTCACAGCAACCTCTAATTCCTGGGCTCAAGCGAGTCTCTTGCCTCCGCCTCCCAAGTAGATGGGACTACAGGCACCCGCCACAACGCCTGGCCATTTTTTTTTGTTTGGTTGCAGCCATCATTGTTGTTTGGCGGGCCCGGGCTGGATTCGATCCTGCCAGCTCAGGTATACGTGGCTGGTGCCTTAGCCCGTTGAGCCACAGGCACCGAGCCGTTTACCATTTTCTTAACTGTTGGAACTTTCTCTTTGATATTTATTTAAGGGACGAACAAAAGATAACGTTTTCCTTGCAATTTTTGCAAGCAAGGATTTCTCTCGCTATTCCAAAGGTTTTGCTACTCGCAGTTCTAACAAATCCACCCTTCACAGATCTCAAGAGACTGTTACTCTTGGACTAGAGGTCCCGCATTTCACAGTTCCTCTCAGAGGCTCTGTTACTCACGGTCCTTCAGTGGGCCTACCCTTCACAGTTCCTCTGTAGCGGAGTTTTTCCTGCTTTCAAGCTGCTTTTCCAGTGAAATTTTTGCTAAATTGACTCCAAACTCTTTTTTCTAATGGAGGTCCCTAGATTCTAGATTGGCCAAAGGTCCCACTTGCCCTGAGTGGAATTTCCCTTTGGGACTTCCTTCCCATTGTCTACCAAAGGTGTCACTTACTTCTGAGGGTCCTCTGTCCCTTTTGGTCCGTGTCCCCAGTGTCCTGGTGTATCCTGTTGGATCCTGCCGACTACGCCAGCTGTTGGGGCCCCTATGGGCCAGTCTCGGTCGCAGCTGGAAGGAACCAGGCGTGACACAGATTAGAAGTACAAGCTTGCAGGAGGCAGGCTAACTTTAGTTGCAGGGTAGCCTCAAGAGCCCCCTCCAACCGCAACCGCTATTTATTAAGGTTATAAATAAACAGAGTTAAGGTAATTGACATAAACAGGTGTAGAGAGTTCAGGTAATTACATATGAGGGTTGCCTGCGTAAGGAATGCCACGTGCTCTCTCCTCACATGTTCTTTCCCCATAACCCTCAAGAAGGAGCACCAAGCATCAATGTTTAACACATGCTTACTAGCGAGTAACCAACCTTATCTCACTCTGGAACACTAAGTTACTTGGGGGATTGCCCCCAAGTCAGGAAACGTCTCTAGGCTTGCCAGGAGACTGTCCTGTTCTCAGCATTTTCTTTTAATGTGATAAGAATCAGTAACTGTCCTTTGCAAGCATGGAGTCCAGTCCTCTACATCTTTTTTTTTTTTTTTTTGAGAGAGAGCCTCAAGCTGTCGCCCTGGATAGAGTGCTGTGTCATCACGGCTTACAGCAACCTCCAACTCCTGGGCTCAAGCGATTCTCCTGCTTCTACCTCCCAAGCAACTAGGACTACAGGTGCCTGTCACATGCCCAGCTATTTTTTGGTTGCAGCTGTCATTGTTGTTTTGGTGGCCCCGGGTTGGATTTGACCCCCACCCCCGCCACAGGCGCTGAGCCTTGGGCTGAGTCTTGATGGATGCTTACATGGGAAGGCAGAGGGTGACGTGCAGAATAGGTTTTGGGAGAAGCTAGGAAAGCTATGCCAGGTATGGGAGCCATCGCTGCTGTCATTGTGGCTGGAAAGGTATGTGAATGGCAGGTTGTGGTGGTGACACTATCAGAGAGACAAGGAGGGGCTGTTTGTGCGGAAGGCTGTTTGTGCCATCTTGAACAAGTTCAAACTGCCTCTGGGCACGTGACCTACTTCTGGTCCTTTGACTGCTGCTGTTTGGATTTATTTAGTACCCCTCAACCTGGATCCGGGGTATAACTAAGTCTTTAGCTCTCCTTGTCCTTTCCAGTATTCTGTAAGTTCTCTATCATTTGCTTTGTTCAGTCATCTCTTCTTTCTGAAAAAGAAATGAAAATAGCTGCAGTTTTAAAATAACTTTGTTTACGCATAATACATACATCAGAAAAGTACAAAGTATACCAGGAAATAATTTAAAACATATGATCATTATTAAAACATCAAGTAATATTAACAAGTATGTAAAACAAGTAACAGTCTCTTAGATTTCTACCACTCAGAGACAGCCACTGTCAATGTTTTGGTAAACACTGTTCTGGACATCTCTCTATGTTTACGTTCACACAGTAAGCTACTTGCATTACAGAGAGCCACTATATACCTGTGGCTTTTTACCTTTTTAAAAAATTCACTCGTATATCATGGCCATATTTCAAAGTTAATGTCCATAGATCCAAATCATCCTGTAGGGTCTTTTATTATATGGTGCGACGTAAGTTACTTAACCAGTTGATATTGAGTTGTATTCTAATTTTTTAAACTATTAGAAACATTTCAATGAAAGAAAATCTTCTCTGAATATGTAACTTTTTATACTTATGACTTTTCTTAAGATATTCTTATGTGGGCGATGCCTGTAGCTCATCACGTAGAGCGCTGGCCCCATATATCGAAAGTGGCGGGTTCAAACCCAGCCTCGGCCTAACTGCAAAACAGAAAAATAGCCGGGCGTTGTGGCAGGTGCCTGTAGTCTCAGCTACTCGGGAGGCTGAGGCTAGAGAATCACCTAAGCCCAGATGGAGGTTGTTGTGAGCTGTATGATGCCAGGGCACTCTACCCAGGGCGATAAAGTGAGACTCTGTCTCTACAAAAAAAAAAAAGGATATTCTTATGAAAAATTTCAATCATATACAAAAGTGAAATAGGATAATGAGGTTTTATATATACCCAGCTTCAACAGTTAGTAATGTTCTGCTATTCTTTTTTAAATCTGTACTTCCGTGATGATTTCCCTTTGCTAGGGTATTTGAAAGCACATATCAGTTATTATATCATTTCTCTTATATATTCCTCAGTCTTTTAAGAACTTAAAAATATAAACATAATATTGTATAAACAGAAGTAGACTAACTTCTTTTCTTTGCGACAGAGTCACTGTGGCATCATAGCTCACAGCAGCCTCAAACTCCTGGGCTCAAGTGATCCTCCTGTCTCAGCCTCCTAAGTAGCTGGGACTACAGGTGCCCTCCACAACACCTGGCTGTTTTTAGAGATGAGGTCTCACTCTAGTGGCTCAGGCTAGTCTAGAGCTCCTGAGCTCAGGCAGTCCACCTGCCTCAGCCTCCCAGAGTGCTAGGATTATAAGCTTGAGTCATCACGCCTAGCCTGTCCTTGAATATTTTTTGTTAATCGATCCCTAACTTTATTGTTAATCGGTTTCTCTGTCCCTTCATTTAAGGGATACCTTTAAAACTTGATCAGTTTTTTTTGTTTTTTTTTTTAAATAGGCCAAACCTTCTGGGAAAAAAATCTCAGATTTGTTTTGTTTTTTTTTTTGTAGAGACAGAGTCTCACTTTTTTGCCCTCAGTAGCATGCTGTGGCATTGCACGGCTCACAGCAACCTCCAACTCCTGGGCTTAGAAGATTCTCTTGCTTCAGCCTCCCAAGTAGCTGGGACTACAGGTGCCTGCCACAACGCCCGGCTATTTTTTCGTTTTGCAGTTCAAAATGTCAGATTTGAAAGTCTATAACATTATTTCCTAAACTGCCTCATGTTACCCTTCCTAAGCTAACAAGTTATGTGACCCACCATCTTTAAGGCAAATTAGATAATGGCAGCTATTTAGTTACTGATTATAAATTATAACAAATTTCTGAGAAAGACGGCAATACATTGTTGACAAAAATTAGATATGGACACAGATTTGGAATTTTATTTAATTAATTAATTAATTTTTTTTTTTTTTTTTTGAGACAGAGCTGCAAGCTGTTACCCTGGATAGAGTGCTATGGTATCACAGCTCACAGCAACCTCCAATTCCTGGGCTCAAGCGAGTCTCTTGCCTCTGCCTCCCAAGTAGCTGGGACTACAGGTGCCCGCCACAACGCCCGGACATTTTTTTGGTTGCAGCCGTCATTGTTGTTTGGCGGGCCCGGGGGCTGGATTCGAACCCGCCAGCTCA
>CAUYON010150798.1:0-11298 GCA_963573935.1 Arctocebus calabarensis | reverse complement strand
CCCATATACCGAAGGTGGCGGGTTCAAGCCCAGCCTCAGCCGAACTGCAAAAACAAAAAAATAGCCGGGCGCTGTGGCGGGCGCCTGTAGTCCCAGCTACTAGGGAGGCTGAGGCAAGAGAATCGCTTAAGCCCAAGAGCTAGAGGTGGTTGCTGTGAGCAGTGTGACGCCACGGCACTCTACCCAGGGCGATAAAGTGAGACTCTGTCTCTACAAAAAAACAACAACAACAACAATAAAGGAATCAAGGTCAAAAAATTTTTACTGATTTCTGTTTGGCCTAAGAAGTCTCTCAGCTCAGAGGAAGTATAGCATGTGGCTTTATTTGGAAGGTCTGGTCACTTTCTGTCTCCTATCTGCCTTGGTCCTGCCTCTGAAAACCCCATAATTACAATGCTGTTTGCTTTTATGCATGGATCACCAGATGGGCCTAATTATTAGATAACTGGGAAGGAAAAAAATATAGCTTGTTCAATTATTTTCTTTTGCTTCTCTATTTAGTTATGGTCAGATAGAGTTAGCATTGGGGGGGTAGGGGGGAAAGATTCCAAATCAGATTTGAGAGCAGAACTGATTTGTTTCATTTTCTTTCAACGTGTTGCTTTCTTTCTTTCTTTCTTTTTTTTTTTTTTTTTGGAGACAGACCCTCAAGCTGTCACCCTGGATAGAGTGCTGTGGCATCACAGCTCACAGCAACCTCCAATTTCTGGGCTCAAGCAAGTCTCATGCCTCCGCCTCCCAAGTAGCTGGAACTATAGGCGCCTGCCACAATGCCTGCCATTTTTTGGTTGCAGCTGTCATTGTTGTTTGGCAGGCCCAGGCTGGATTCGAACCCCCCAGCTCAGGCGTACGTGGCTGGTGCCTTAGCCCATTGAGCCACAGGCACCGGGCCATGTTGCTTTATTTCTAAAGATATATCTTTGGCAAAAGGCAATTAAGTTTGAGGAAACCACCCTCCCACCCTTTCCCCAACATTCCCTGCTACACATCCCCACCTTGCCCAAATGCATCCATACACACAAATCCTGCCCTGATGTGTCTTCTCCTACCATCAAAGCTTGGTAAAATGCCTCTGGGAATTTTGTTGACTATTCTCATAGAAGGTGAGTTCATGAGAAGTTCATGGCAAGTTCTATTGTTTTGAGGTCATTTACTTTTTTTTTTTTTTGATTTGTAGTATATTTGAAAAAATAACAGACCCCAAAAAGACCCCCCCCAATCTATCATATTTTTATGGCTCCCAAAATTTCTGTTCTTGTATTTTTACTGTCTCCCCATTTACAGTTGCACTTGTAAGAGAAAACAAGTAGTTTTTATCAGAAGCAACATTTTAATCATTCTTAGTGGGGAAGAAGAGAAATAATTACTCTTTCCTTTTTCTAATCTAAGTTTTCATAAATTAATTCCCCAAAATTTAATAGAAGAAGTGTTCTTGGTTTGACAGAAGAACACATTTATGGAAAAATAGTACTTGACGTTTTACAAAAATCAATTTTATGTTATTTAAGTGGGGGACACTTTAAAAATTACTTTTGTAATTTGCCTTTGTGCTTTTTCTGTTGAAGCATGCCAATAATAGTTGAGCACTGTGAGCACTTGTACACTGTATAAAAATGGTGAGTTTACCAAATGGAGGAGGGTCCTACTAATTTTTCTCCTCAGCCAAAGTAAATGTACAATGAGTCTTGGATCTGTAAATAGAAAAGAAATTCAGTTCTTTCCACTAGTGTCTAGGCTCAGCAAGGGCAGGAACCTCTTTTTTTTTTTTTGTTAAAGAGACAGAGTCTTACTTTGTTACCCTCGGTAGAGTGCTGTAGCATCCCAGCTCATAGCAACCTCCAGCTCTTGGGCTTAGGTGATTATGCCTCAGCCTCCCTAGTACCTGGGAATACAGGCACCCGGCTTTTTTTTTTTTTTTTTTTTTTTGCAGTTTGTCCGGGGCCAGGTTTGAACCCAGCACCCTCGGTGCCCTACTCTCTGAGCCATAGGTACTGTCCAGGAGCCTCATTTTGGTCAGTGTTATTGCCCTGGAGGCTAGAATGAGGCCTGACCCAAGTACTCAGAAAAGTACTTGTTTAATGAATGACTGAATGAACTGCCTTTTTAGGCTTTTGTGATGTTGGGGTTTTTTTTCTTAAGTTTACTTTGTATGTTAAGCCAAGTATCACTATATTATGAACTACAGCATAATGTTGAAGACTAGGATTTAATCCTAGGGGAATTAAGTGCTAGAATGATCCAATAAGAGACAAATAGGATTAAGGACTAAAGGAGTGGTTATAGGGAATATTCCTGGGTTTCTCAAACCCATTAAAGTATTCCCATCTTCTTCATCTCCTCAGGAGCACTCACTGTTGGCCTTGTGAGACAGTGTCAAACAATCCATGGACGAGACCGGACGTGCATCCCTCCCCGGCTTCCCCCAGAATGGGTCACCACACTGTTTTTTATCATCATGGGAATCATTTCATTGACTGTTACATGTGGTTTGCTGGTGGCTTCCCACTGGCGAAGAGAAGCTACAAAATATGCTCGATGGATAGCATTCACTGGAAGTAAGTAACCTGCACTTACTAATTTTATTTAAAGGCATACACACCGGTATTTTTATGAAGATAATCAAGAACCAGTAATAAGGACTCCATAATCATCAAAGAACACCACTGGCATATGGCTATAGACTCTACACAGTCCCATCAATTCTTCAAAACTCTTACTAAAATTACCAGGACATCCACAACTTTAATTGATTTGTATGAAATGCTATTTTAATGAATTTGATTTTTGTTCATATTGTGACATAAGCATTCCAGGTTTGTGACTCAGATGTACCACTAGCCTGAGTCTTTCCCTCTACTTAAAGATTTTGATATCTGCTATCAAAATAAAAATAAATCTAAAAAAAGACACATAAAAAATATAAATTAGATGAAAGTAGGGAAATACTTTTTAATATCATTGATTTTGAGTTTCTGCTGTATATTGTTGTATAACCTTAAAAAACAACACATTTAGGTATTTAATAATTATCAACATTTATTACTCTATTAAGCTACGCCTAAGGGTGTGATATGATAAATTGATATATTGCACATTCTCTTGTACTTTGCAAAATTGTTTTAATTTCAGAACACCTTACAGAATTACCTCAAGTTAAAAGAAGAAAATGCACAAAGAAAATATATTTCTATGATTCTGCTTTCTACTTCTTTTTCCCTAATCAGTTTTATACCCTAGGGGACATTTAATAATATCTGAAAACTTTTTTTTCTCTTTTTTCCCCACTCCCCTCCTGTCTCCTCCCCTCGCCTTCCCTCTCATCTGCGCGCTTGCGTGCTCTTTCTCTCTCTCTCTCTGTCTCTCTCTCTCTCACTCTCTCTCTCTCTCTCTCTCTCTCCTTTCTTTCTCTCATTCTCTGTCCATCCCAGTCTAGAGTACAGTAGTGTCATAATAGCTCGCTGCAATCTCACACTCCTGGGCTCAAGCAATTCTGCCTCAGCCTCCTGAGTGGCTGGAACTTTAGGCCCATACCACCACATCTGGCTAATTTTTCTATTTTTTTATAGAGACAGGATCTCGCTCTTGCTCAGGCTAGTCTCAAGCACTCCTCCTGCCTCAGCCTCCTTGAGTGCTGGGATTACAGGCATGGGCCACCACACTCTACCTAAAAACATTTTTGATAGTCACAATTAAGGGGATGCTACTGGTACTAGTGTGTAGAGGCCAGAGCTGCTACTAAACATCCTAAAAATTCACAGTATAGTCCCTCTCAGCAAAGAACCATCTGGTCCAAAGTGGCAGTAGTGCACTGTTAAGAAACCCTGCTATAAAGAAACAGTGTATTAATATATACACAAAATACTATATGAGACTTAATTTTTAATTCAGTACATTAAAATGATCTCAGGCTTACATAAATTTTGAAAAAATGAATATGATAACCCAGCTCAATTTCACTTGGTATTTTCCTTTAGAATTAGTGTGTACGGGTGGAGTAAGGGATAATCCTATATATCCTAAAATTCAAACTCAATTTTTCCTTAAAGGCTGTAGGATACTAGTATTCCTTCATGAGTCTCCAGTTTCTCCCTGTCTCTGTGTGAAGCTTTTCTTTAATAGTGTGTATGTTTCTGGCTCTGTTTATTTTTGTCTCAATATCACCCATAATTTTTAAATTTAGATCAAGTTACCTTTGAGATATAAACAAAAAAGTGTCTCCGTCCTTGTTACACAGTGTAAAACAAGTTGATGATCTTTCCCCTGCCAAACAGACCTTCAGAGACATTTCTTAAGAGTAGGGTCCAGAAGCAATGCAGAGACAGTGCTGCTAAATTTAAGCATATTGATAAGGAATTTAAAGAGAATCTGATTCTTTATTCTTTCTCACAGATTCAGTCACTTTATCCAGATAGAATTCACTCTTCAGGGAGCAAAATAATATCAAAGAAGGATTTAGTTGCTAGATTTAGTTGAAATTTGAGAACGTGGCTCGGCGCCTGTGGCTCAACAGGCTAAGGCACCAGCCACATACACCTGAGCTGGCGGGTTTGAATCCAGCCCGGGCCTGCCAAACAAAAATGACGGCTGCAATGGCCAGGCGTTGTGGTAGGCGCCTGTAGTCCCAGCTACTTGGGAGGCGGAGGCAGGAGACTCGCTTGAGCCCAAGAATTGGAGGTTGCTGTGAGCTGTGATGCCACAGCACTCTATCCAGGGTGACAGCTTGAGGCTCTGTCTCAAAAAAAAAAAAAAAAGAAAGAAAGAAATTTGAGAACGCATATGCTTTGAATACCAAGAATCTAAAACATAGCTAAGTAGAATAACTAATGAAAGCATTAAGATGCTCAAATGAACTTTTGGTTCTTATGACCCAATAAAAGGAAAGAACTAGGATTATCTTTGTTTTTCATTCCTTTTTAATAAAGAATATTTTTATAGTTGCCCCCAAATGTAATGTATTTTTCCTTTTAGTTAAATAATTTAACTTTTTGAAATAATATGTGCATATGATACATAAATGCCTATAAAAGGGTAACCAAGTAAAAAGGCTCATGCATGATTGTGTCACCTACTTAGGCTAACCTCTTTCCTGGAGGCAACCATTGTTAGCAGTTACTGGGGTTTCATTCTAGAGGTGTTCAATGCATAGAAACATATGTATGTGTGTGTGTTCTATAAATACTTACATAAAAATATTTTTGCTATATGATTTGTTAACTTAATATATCTTGGAGCTAATTTCATTTAAGTAAACACAGAGCTACCTTACTCTTCTTAGCTTACTTATATATTATTTTTGTTACCAGAGCTATTCTGCTTGGGTGGCAGTTCTTAGAGGAATTGGGCTCCCCCTACTGTTTCCATTTGGGCCTTGAAAATGTACTTTATTGTATACCTGGGTTATTGCAAAAGGTTTGAGATAATACAAAAATCAAGAAACACAGAATCCGCAAAGATAGAAACAAATGAGACCCTCCTAGCAATACCAGTAAGCCAAGCAGGTTGAAACTTGCACAGGTGAACCAGAAAGGACCCCATCAACTGTGTTTCTTGGAAGTGAACTAATGGACCATAACACAGTCTCTCTCAAAACTTTCATAGTGACTTACATATATATTCCTATTCCAGTTATGAAAATTTCTACTTTCATAATAATGTGAGGATGATATTTTCTGATAGTTGTGTACAATTGTACAATAAGGAAGTAAGTCCCAGAGAAGAGTCTCCCATGATTGGACTTGCCTGTGGGGGCAGGAGGAACAAAAATGAGTCATCTTCAAATCTGACCCTTCTTTTTTCCTTTGCCACTTTGATTTACAACTTTGTCTGTCAATATGCCTGATACCTTACTCTCACCACCAGGAAATCTGTGCCATGGAAGATATAAAATTATAACATTACAAACTTATGTAGAACCCAGAATTTAATCTTCAATGCTGATAGATGTTATCAGCATTAATAATATTTTTAGATCTAAAGTAATTTCATAGTCCTTAGTATCTTAAAGGAAAAATTCATCTACCTACATTAAATCTGCCCCCCAGAAAGTATAAAGAACTTAGTTTCTTAGATTTAAAACCTAGGTTAGGCCGGGCAAGGTAACTCATACCTGTAATCCTAGCACTCTGGGAGGCCAGGTGGGTGGATCACTTGAGCTCAGGAGTTTGAGACCAGCCTGAGCAAGAGCGAAAGTCCATCTCTAAAAACTAGCCTGGTGTTGTAGCAAGCTCCTATAGTCCCAACTATTTGGGAGGTTGAGGCAAGAGGATGGCTTGAGCCCAAGAGTTTGAGGTTGCTGTGAGCTCTGACGCCATAGCACTCTACCCAGGCAAGAAAGTGAGACTCAGTCTCAAAAGAACAAATAAAAGGCGTACCCATAGCTCAGTGGGTAGGGTACTGGCCCCATATACCGAGGCTAGTGGGTTCGAACCTGACCCAGGCCAGCTAAAACAGCAATGACAACTGCAACAAAAAAAAAATAGCTGGGTGTTATGGGAGGAGCCTGTAGTCCCAGCTACTTGGGAGGCTAAGACAAAAAAATTACTTGAGCCCAAGAGTTTGAGGTTGCTATGAGCTGTGATGAGCTCAGCACTGCCCCTGCACTCTACCCAGGGCTACAGCTTGAACCTATATTTCCAAAAAAAACAAAAAACCTAGGTTAGGTTGAATAGTACTTCATTGCTCCCTTAAACTTTGATTAAACTTTTTCTAATCAATTTGTAAAATATTTAACTCTTAAAAATATTATATTCGAACTATACTCAACTAAAACCTTACTTCATTATAAAAGATAGGTTTTTATTTTACAGTGGAAAAAACAATAGGAGTAAAATTGGCACGTCATTTAACAAAGTGTATGAATTTTCTACACACTTGTATTATAAATTATTTGTTTCTAGAGATTAGTCAATATTAAGAGAAAAATTCTGGGCCAGCACAGTGGCTCACACCTGTAATCCTAGCCCTCTGGGAGACCAAGGCAGGTGGATTGCCTGAGCTAACAGGTTCGAGACCAGCCTGAGCCAGAGCAAGACCCCCTTCTCTAAAAATTGTCTCTGGTGCCTGTAGTCCCAGCTCCTTGGGAGACTGAGGTAAGAGAATCACTTGAGCCTAAGAGTTTGAGGTTGCTGCGAGCTGTGACACCACAGCACTCTACCAAGAAGGACAAAGTGACACTCTATCTGAAAAACCAAACGAAGACTCTCATATTAGATTTTGTTAATTAACAACAAAAACAAAAAGTAAAAATAAGGGCTCAGTGCCTGTGGCTCAATGGGCTAAGGCGCCAGCCACGTACACCTGAGCTGGCGGGTTCGAATCCAGCCTGGGCCCGCCAAACAACAATGATAGCTGCAAACAAAAAGTGGCCGGGCGTTGTGGTGGGCACCTGTAGTCCCAGCTACTTGGGAGGCGGAGGCAAGAGACTCGCTTGAGCCCAAGAATTGGAGGTTGCTGTGAGCTGTGGATGCCACAGCACTCTATCCAGGGTGACAGCTTGAGGCTCTGTCTCCAAAAAAAAAAAAAAAAGTAAAAATAAGGGGTCAGGCATATTGGCTCACACCTGTAATCCTAGCACTCTGGGAGGCCAAGGAGGGTGGATCACCTGAGCTCACAGGTTCAAGACCAACCTGAACCAGAGTGATACCACCCTGTCTCTAAAAATAGCGGGGCATTGTGGCAGCACCTGCTTCTTAGGAGACTGAAGCAAGACAATCTCTTGAGCCCAAGAGTCTGAGGTTGCTGTGAGCTGTGACGCCACAGCACCCTACCAGAGGTGACAAAGTGAGACTTGTCTCCAAAAAAAAGTAAAGATAAGTATCATTTGATACATTTATCCAGGGCTCTATTTGTATTCCTGGGCATAGGTTTAACTTGGAAGAGGTTTCTCATTCAGTGAGAAACATTTCTGCACTGTAAGGTGAAGACTGTTCATAAAGGAAAGCTTCAACTCTTCTTATATAGTGCCCAGTCATCTGTCTTCACCTTACAGTGCAGAAATGTTTCTGCCTCCAAAGAAATTTGAAGGATTATGAACATTTGGCTAATGTGCTTTCAAAAACCAAAAATATTTTCTTAAAAAAAGCTACCTATCTGTAGGTAATTTTTATTCATTAAAAATAACATTTCTTTGATAGCATAGGGGGAACACTAAAACATTGGTCTATGGAATTGCTTTCTTTCTATTTATTTATTTTTTTTATTTTTTTTTGAGACAGAGTCTTACTCTGTCACCCTAGGCAGAGTACCATGGCATCATACTTCACAGCAACCTCAAACTCCTGGGTTTGAGTGATCTTCTTGGCTCAGCCTCCTGAGTAGCTGGGACTACAGGCATATGCCCCAACGACTGGCTACTTTTTCTGTTTTTAGTAGAACCAGGGTCTCACTCTTGCTCAGGCTGGTCTCAAATTCCTGAGCTCAGGCGATCCTCCTGCCTCAGCCTCCCAGAGTGCTAGGATTATAGGCATGAGCCATTGCAACCGGCCTGTGGAATTACTTTTATCCAGACACTAGGTTTTCTCTGTTTCTTTTTAGAAACATTTGAACATTTTTTTTCTGGGAAAATTATATATTTAATGTATATATATATAAAACTCAAAGAAGGTTTCCTACCCTTCCCCACTTTAACCTCTCAGTGTATTCAGAAACCTGACAGATTTTTTTTTTTTATATTCTACATGATAACCACTCTGACAATTTACTAATCATCCTAGAGATGTGAGGTTCTTTCTTCTAGCTGATTTTAAATCAAAGTAAGATAAATGGTATTTATTTGTCTATATCTTGTTTCCAATTCCTTCTAACTAATATGGAGAGGAATAAAGAAGTGGCAGCATAATAACTATAATGATAATAGTATACCACACTTATTCACCACTTAACTATTAACTGTCGCTGTGTCTTTACTTATCCTTCCAGTATTTCCCCAATTTCTGAAGGGAAACAGAGGCCTAAGATTACACAGCTAGTTAAGTAGTAGAGCCAAAAGTTAGCCCCTATCTAACTCTGCCAGTGCCCTAACAACTATTCTAAATGAGTAGGAATAGTATATGTGAGTACTTAGTACATTTGGAAAAGACCTTTCTTAATCCTGATATTCAAAATTATCCTAAAATTTGTATAAAAGGCTAATGTGGCTTTTACTGTATTTAATTATTGGATGATAAGGATATTATGTGACCTATAATATAAGCAAATATTTTGACAAGTAGTCCATGTTTTAACAGGTTTGGCCATGTTATCAATCCACAACCCTTCTTATAAACTTGCTTTGTGGCAAATTTTCATTGTTTTTTAATCATCACCAAACCATGTTACTAATGTTGTGTTTTGGTTTGTTTTACAGTGATCCTTTTCTGTATGGCTGCCCTAATATTTCCAATAGGATTTTACATCAATGAAGTCGGAGGTCAACCTTATAAATTACCCAACAACACAGTAGTTGGGTCATCATATGTACTTTTTGTCTTATCAATTTTCTTTACAATAGTAGGACTTCTATTTGCTGGCAAAGTTTGTTTACCAGGCTGATGAATGTTTAAATTGCTTGACTCTCTTATTATTTTTTATTTTATTTTATTTTATTTTTTATTTTTGGAGGGTGGGGAGGATAAAGGCAAGGTCTTTATCATAGGAAGCAGTCTTCTCATAGGAAGATGCTTAGATGAAACTGATGCTGAAAAGGAAAAAAAAATTGCTTTGATTTGTTCTCACTATGCACTTTGGATTTAAAAAAAAAAAAAAAAGGGTGAGCCTTTTCAATAACCAAATACAGAAAATATTGAAAAAATCTCCTGAGCATATTCAGGCAGTCAGGTCTGCACTGTGATAGCAACCTAGTGAAGGAGAATGCTTTATACTGAAAAGCATGTGACCCTTTGTGACTCTGTTGTTCCATTTTTAATGTCACTCTAATGATTCATTTAAGGAGAAAAAAAAAGTCTAAGTATTTATGAATCATGGTGGACCAGAGGGAAGCAAGAGAAGTTCATGTGGGGCTGGCCTCACCTCCTAAGAAATTAAGTGTTCACAACTTCCTTGTAATGGTGTGAGCCTTCGGCACCAGAATGGATTGCCTTTGGATTATTGAACCCAGAAGCCAATAGATCAAAACGTGTTTGCTAAAATGTATGTAAAAATTCTGAAATTCCCTATTCTCTGTGTGTAAAAAACAAAAAAAAAAGAAACACTAAGAGACATGTTTGGGGTGGGTGGGTGGGGGAAATCTTCCTTATATTTATATAAATATATATAATATATATATTTTGCTGATGCAGGATACAGTGTGTATATATATGTGTGTGTGTGTGTATGTGTGTGTAAATTTATATGTGCACACATACAAACAGTTCCAGAAAGAGAATTCTGAATGCTTTGCTAGCAAAACACTGTGGTGTGCAAACCTAGAACTCAATAGAAAAAAAGCCATTTATCTGAAGGCTGCATAGTGGAGAGAGTCTTCAGTTTACCTCATTCTTTGTAGCAGCCCTTGATTTTAACAGGTTTTTGTAATAGGTACAAATAATCCCATACCTTTCTAGGTGCAATTTTAAGTTAAGCTAAAAAGTCTTTGTAGGATTAATTTATTTGTATATGATAGTAAAAGGTAAGATCATGTCAAACCTTATAATTTGGGGAATCTGACACTATTTAAATTATTGGCAACTATGTCTGTTGTACAAAGATTCCTTTTCTACTGACTTGGTCTGTTACATTAATAATGCATTTTATATGTTCACATACACAACTTTGCATAAATACAAATTAATTAGTAAATATCTGGCTGTTTTGGCTATTTACAACACTAATTTCACTCTACTATAAAAATTAAATTTGTGGGGCAGCACCTGTGGCTCATCAAGTAGGGCGCCGGTCCCATATACCGAAGGTGGTAGGTTCAAACCCGGCCTTGGCCAAACTGCAAAGCAGAAAAATAGCCGGGCATTGTAGCAGGCGCCTGGGGTCCCAGCTACTCGGAAGGCTGAGGCAAGAGAATCGCCTAAGCCCAGGAGTTAGAGGTTGCTGTGAGCTGTGTGACGCCACTGCACTCTACTAAGGGCAATAAAGTGAGACTCTGTCTCTACAAAAAAAAAATTAAATTTATGTTTTTCATCCATAAGCATTACTGATATATCTTTACCAAAAACCTGAGCAATACAGTATTTTCTTTATATGCTATATGCCTTTGTTTGCTAACATTTTTGGAGTTATTTTAAAGGGCTGTACTAAACCCACAGCTTTAAGTTTTTTCCTAAAATAAGCATTGCAGCTAACCCTTGAATTCACAATTTTAAAAATACA
>CAUYON010150797.1:0-14779 GCA_963573935.1 Arctocebus calabarensis | reverse complement strand
CACGGAGCAATCCATGCGCTGGCGCGACCCTGAGCTGCGGGTTCCAACGTCCCACGGCCGCGCGCCAGCCCAGCCCCTCGCCCGGGCCTGGCTCTCACCTAGGATCCCGGCTGCGCTGCGGCCCGCGCGGCGCTCACTGACCTCTCCATCTTTCTTTAAGGCTACAAAATATTCCATGGTATACATATACCACAACTTATTGATCCATTCATGGGTCGATGGGCACTTGGGCTTCTTCCATGACTTAACAATTATGAATTGGGCTGCAATACACATTCTGGTACATATATCTTTGTTAAAATGTGATTTTTGGTCTTCTGGATATACACCTAGTAGAAGAATTGTAGGATCAAATGGTAGGTCAATTTTTAGATCTCTAAGTGTTCTCCAAACATCTTTCCGAAAGGAACATATTAGTTTGCATTCCCACCAGCAGTGCAGAAGTGTTCCCTTTTCTCCACATCCACGCCAACATCTCTGGTTTGGGGGTTTTGTGATGTGGGCTAATCTTACTGGAGTTAGACGATATCTCAAAGTAGTTTTCATTTGCATTTCTCTGATGATTAAGGATGATGAGCATTTTTTCCTGTGTCTGTAGGCCGTGCACCTGTCTTCTTCAGAGAAGTTTCTCTTCAATTCCCTTGCCCACTCTGAGATGGGATCACTTGTTCTTTTCTTGCTAATACATTTGTGTTCTTTGTGGATTCTGGTTATTAAACTTTTGTCAGAAACATAACCTGCAAATATCTTCTCCCATTCTGAGGGCTATCTGCTTGCTTTACTTACTGTGTTCTTGGCTGTGCAGAAGTTTTTAGTTTGATCAGGTCCCAGTAGTGTATTTTTTGATGTTGCTTTAATTGCCTGGGGGTTCTCCTCATAAAATATTCACCCAGGCCAATTTCTTCAGAGTTTTCCCTGCACTTTTTTGTAGTATTTTTATAGTTTCATGTCTTAAGTTAAGTTAAGTTTATTTATTTATTTATTTATTTTTTTTGAGACAGAGCCTCAAGCTGTCGCCCTGGATAGAGTGTCGTGGCATTACAGCTCACAGCAACTTCCAATTCCTGGGCTCAAGCGAGTCTCCTGCCTCTGCCTCCCAAGTAGCTGGGACTACAGGCGCCTGCCACAACGCCCGGCTATTTTTGTTTGGGTTGCAACCATCATTGTTGGTTGGCGGGCCCAGGCTGGATTCGAACCCGCCAACTCAGGTGTATGTGGCTGGCGCCTTAGCCCGCTGAGCCACAGGCGCCGAGCCAATCTGAAATATTTTCATCAAACTGGCTAATATAGCCTTCATGGCATTTTCTTAGTTATTGTGTTAAGACATTTATATTCTTCATTTAGTTAAGTTTCACCTGTACCCTTCTAAGATGCATCATAGGTGTTTTTTTTTTTGAGACAGAACCTCAAGCCGTCACCCTGGACAGAGTGCTGTGGCCTCACAGCTCACAGCAACCTCCAATTCCTGGGCTCAAGCGGGTCTCCTGCCTCCGCCTCCCAAGTAGCTGGAACTGCAGGCGCCCGCTACAATGCCCGGCCATTTTTTGGTTGCAGCCACCATTGTTGTTTGGCGGGCCCGGGCTGGATTTGAACCTGCCAGCTCAGGTGTATGTGGCTGGTGCCCTAGCCTGTTGAGCCACAGGCGCCGAGTCATGTGTTGTTTTTTGTTAATGATTATTTTTGGGCTTGAGCAGAGTGGATAAAGTAATTTTTTTTTTTTTTGAGGCAGAGTCTCACTTTGTGGCCCTCTATAGAGTGATATGACATCATAGCTCACAGCGACCTTAAACTCTTGGGCTTAAGCGATTCTCTTGCCTTCGCCTCCCAAGTAGCTGGGACTACAGGGACCTGCCACAACGCCTGGCTATTTTTTGGTTGCAGTTGTCATTGTTGTTTAGCAGGCTCAGGCTGGGTTTGAACCTCCCAGCTTCCGTGTATGTGGCTGGTGCCCTAACCCACTGTGCTCGGGTGCCAAGCCTGGTCTGGTGTTTTTTAGAACCATAGAATTTTTTTTTTGCAGTTTTGACCTGGGGCCAGGTTCGAACCCACCACCCCTGGTATATGGGGCCACTGCCCTACTAATTGAGGCACAGTTGCTGCCCTAGAACCGTAGAATTTTACATCTGGAAGAACCCTTACAGATTAGTCCTCTAAGTTCCTTTACATATATGATGGAAATTAATAATGTAAAGCTAAATGACAGTGTCAGGATTCCAACCCCAGATCTCCTTCTAAGATTAGTCTTGGGTTCTTTCTAATCTTCGTTTTTATTTTTTGACTGGCTGATAACAAAGGTATTTGGGTTTCTTAATTTTTTAGTGCACTTCTGTACTTGTATTGGTATATAGCTTCCAAAAATATTTGAATATATTTTGAGGCAGTTTGGGAAAGTAGTAAGAACCAAGTAGATTTAAGATAGAATCCTATGACACCATTCTTTCTTAACTGTGTGACCCTGTGGAAATTACCTAACTTTTTGTATCTTCATCTGTAAAATTGGCAGGATATCACTTAACCTTGAAATAAGTAAAAATAGTGTATTATGTTAAGTATCTGGCACATGGAATGTGCTTGATGATGTTAACATTATTTTAGAAAATGTCAGAGACAAAATTCACGTTATTATAGTACAGAAAGGGACAACAAAGATGAAAACAATGTGGCAGATACGACCAAAGGTTTTAAATCAGCATTTGTGCAGATCGATATGAATAACTACTGCAATCTTAAATGTTAGTGAGCATAGAGGTTTTTTTTTCTCTGTGCCTTGGGTATTGTGCTATGGTGTCATAGGTCACATCAACCTCAGTCTCCTAGGCTCAGATGATACCCTGCCTCAGTGTCCTCCACAATGTCTGGCTACTTTTTCTATTTTTAGTAGAGGCAGGGCAGTCTTGCTTTTGCGCATGCTGGTCTCTTAACTCTTGAGCTCAAGCGATACACCTGTCTTGGCTTCCTGGAATTCTAGGATTATAGATGTGAGCCACTGTGCCCAGCCCGCACATGAAGTTTTTAATGCTGTTGACTACATTTATTAAGTTTTACTAAATGTCAGGCCCTAAGAGAGGCACTTGATATCTGTCATTTCAAATTCTTTTTTTTTGAGACAGAGCCTCAAGCTGTCACCCTGGATAGAGTGCTGTCACATCACAGCTCACAGCAACCTCCAATTCCTGGGCTCAAGCGAGTCTCTTGCCTCTGCCTCCCAAGTAGCTGGTACTACAGGTGCCTGCCACAATGCCTGGCCATTTTTTGTTTGCAGCCGCCATTGTTGTTTGGCGGGCCCGGGCTGGATTCGAACAGCCTGCTCAGGTGTATGTGGCTAGTGCTTTAGCCCGTTGAGCCACAGGTGCTGAGCCTCAAATTCTTAGACAATGACTTTTCAGGGACTAAGTACAAATCTCTACATTTTACAAATAGAAGGAGGTTGTAGTAGATGTACCCTGAGTCTAATCAAGAGCCCTAAAATAAATGCTAGTCTATTTAGATATAATAATGAAAAAGTAAGGGAAAATTCCTCATAAAATGTATGTATACATGCGGAACAGTATTAGTTATTACAATTAAGTATTGGGGTCAATCTTAATGTCTAACAATAAATGACTCACATCTCATGGAATTTCATGAAACCTTCAGATTTTTTTATGAGTGTTGCAGGAATGGTAGAACTGCGTATGGAGATCATTAAATTGCACAGTTATATCCATTTCGTGATTCTGGTTTTGAAAGTTCTTTACTGAAACATGCTTAGTGGACAGTGGTTGAGAGGGAAAATAGGTGATTTATTAAGGTATTGGAATGCTATGTGATTGTTCTGATTTTTTTTTTTTTTTTTGAGACAGAATCTCAGTTGTCACCCTGGGTAGAGTGCTGTGGTGTCACAGCTTACAGCAATCTCAAACTCTTGGACTTACGGGATTCTCTTGCCTCAGCCTCCCAAGGATTACAAGTGCCTGCCATAATGCCCAGCTTCTTTTTTTCTTGGTTGCAGTTGTCATTGTTGTTTAGCTGGCCCAGACTGGGTTTGAACCCGCCACCCTCAATGCATGTGGCTGGTGTTGTAACCACTGTGCTACAGGCACTAGCTCATTCTTTTTTTGAGACGGAGTTTTACTCTGGTGCTCTCAGTAGAGTGCCGTTGTGTCATAGCTCACAGCAATGTCAAACTCATGGGCTCAAATGATCTCTTTCCTTGGCATTCTTAGTGATTCTCTTGCCTGGGACTACAGGTGCTGGCCACAATCCCTGGCTATTTTTAGAGACGGGGTCTTGCTCTTGCTCAGGCTGGTGTTGAATTCGTGAGCTCAACCAATCCACCTACTTCAGCCTCTCAGAGTGCTAGGATTATAGGCCTGAGCCACCATGCCAGGCCTGTTCTGATTTCTTAAGAGATAATTTTGTATAATAAAGAGGGGAAACGCAAGAAAATATGCTTCCTGTATAGTGTACACTGATGAATATTGACATTAAAACATTCAGAGATTCAATCTAGATGACATGTTCTAAGGGTTTTTTTTATACATTATACATAGGGAGAATATAATATTCTCAACAATTGACTTTTTAACTTTATTTGTTTTTGGTAAACTCTTAGCACATTACCTTTTAACCTATTGCATTTTACCATAGAATTTTAGTGTTATTTTATTCTTGTTCTTGAAAATGGTAGCCACGTTAAACAGACGTGTGTGTTAGTTATGTAAGTATTTTTATATCTTAATGGGTTTTGAGAATCTTCAACTTCTTGGTGTCATTAAAGAAGTATTTTTAAAGCCCTATGTATGTATGTACACGTCCCATTGCAGTATTATGAGGGAAATCATCCATTATAATTTGTACTTTTGCTTTTTTTGCAAAAATCCATTGCTTTTTTTTGAGACAGCCTCAAGCTATCGCTCTCAGTAGAGAGCTGTGGCATCACAGCTCACAGCAACCTCCAACTCCTGGGCTTAAGCGATTCTCTTGCCTCAGCTTCCCAAGGAGCTGGGACTGTAGGCGCCGACCACAATGCCTGGCTGTTTTTTTGGTGTAGTTGTTTGGTAGGCTTGGGCTAGATTCAGACCCACCAGCTCTGGTGTATGTGGCTGGCGCCTTAGTTGCTTGAGCTACAGCCTACCCATTGCTTTTTGTGTAGCTTGTCTTGTCAATCAGCAAAGCAAATAATTTACTACTCTCTGCCTTTCAAATTACTTCATGTATTTTATGGTTGATATACTTTATGGTATGTATGTTCTTTTCTATTTCATTACTTCCATAAAAAAGACCGGTTGAGGTATTAGTTTGATTTCTTCTCTTTTTCCATTCATCTGTGAGTGCTACAAGATACTGTGCACCATTGATTTTTGCATTCTTCATTTATATTCTGATTTTAAAAGAAGCTTGTTAAAAAGAATTTGCCTGGGTAAATGGTACTGTGGTCTTCATGATTTGAAAATGTAAGGAATGCAAAGGCCGGGCGCAGTGGCTCACTCCTTATAATCTTAGCATTTGGGAGGCCACGGCGGATAGATTGCCTGAGCTCATGGGTTCGAGACCAGTCTAAGGTAGAGTGAGACCTTGTTTCTAAAAATACCCTAGCGTTGTGCCAGGCACCTGTAATCCCAGCTACTTGGGAGGCCAAGGCAAGAGAATTGCTTGAGCCCAAGAGTTTGAGGTTGTTGTGAGCTGTGACGCAATGGCACTCTACCGAGGGTGACAAAGTGAAACTCTGCCTCAAAAAAAAGTGTAGAATGCTTTTTTCATTTGTTTCATTCTAGTTAAGCATGGTATATATATATTTTTAATACAGTCTGATTATGTTGCCCTCAGTAGAGTGCTATGATGTGACAGCTCACAGCAACCTCAAACTTTGGGCTCAAGCGATTCTTTCTTGCTTCAGCCTCCCTTGTCCCTGGGACTACAGGCACCTGCCATGACACCTGGCTTTTTTTTTTTTTTTTAATTTGTTTAGCAGGTTTGGGCTGGGTTCAACCCCACCATCCCTGTGCATGTGCCCAGTGCCCTAACTGCTGAGCTATGGGCTCTGGAGCCAAGTTAAGCATACAATTAAACTGATGAGGTTTGTTCATTGTGTGTAGATCTCTCTTCCTGTTTCTGTGTATCTGTGTCCCTACCCTCCTGGTTGATTTTAACTAACATTCAAAGAGTATGTCTATAAGTCAAAATATTGAGAGTTGCTTGTAACTGTAATTCCTTGCATTGTTTGCCTTACTTGGGTTGTGTATTTTGCAAAAGTAGTATCTGGTAGATTTAATAGTTTCTAAAGTATGGTCCTCGTGTCTTTAGAGGATTTATTTATTTTTTTTTTTTGAGACAGAGCCTCAAGCTGTCACCCTGGATAGAGTGCTATGGCATTACAGCTCACAGCAACCTCCAATTCCTGGGCTCAAGTGAGTCTCTTGCCTCCGCCTCCCAAGTAGCTGGGACTACAGGCGCTCGCCACAACGCCTGGCCATTTTTTGGTTGCAGCCATCATTGTTGTTTGCCAGGCCCGGGCTGGATTCGAACCCGCCAGCTCAGGTGTACGTGGCTGGCGCCTTAGCCTGTTGAGCCACAGGCGCCGAGCCTCTTTAGAGGATTTTTAAGTATTTGGAGCATGCTACAACAGAAGGAAGAATTTTGTTATTTGTACAAAAACAGTATATTTTGTTATTGTATAAAAATTAATTTTGTTATTAATTATATAAAAATACCCTGCCCATGATAAAAATTCAGTGAAAAGGGATATAATGGGGAAAATGCCAGTCCCTCCTCCCCAGGTTTGGGGTAACCAGTGCTAATAAGTTTACTTATATTTTTTCTATTTTTTTTTCGTTTTAGTTTATCACCCTCAGTAGAGTGCCGTGGTGTTATAGTTCACAGCTACCTCAAACTCTTGGGCTCAAGAGATTCTCTTGCCTCAGCCTCCCAAGTAGCTGGTACTACAGGCACCTGCCACAACACCAGGCTGTTTTTAGAGAGGAGGTTTTGCTCTGCCTCAGGCTGGTCTGGAACCTGTGAGCTCAGGCAGTCCACCCACCTTGGCCTCCCAGAGTACTAGGATTACAGGCATGAGCCACCGTTCTTGGCCCTAAAAGTTTTTTAAGCATAAACAAATGGAATCATGCCTATTGCTCTGTAACTTGTTCTTTTTCCCTCAATGATAACTACCCTACATTTTACAGCATCAGCATATTTTACAGCAATGTATCCCCATTGCTTTTAAAAATGAATACATATTCTGGGTTTATATGTGATTTAGTAGGTTTTATTCCAGAAAAAAGTGATATTATATAATTATTTCTGTATATTGAGTTAGCCTAGACACTTTTTGTTGTGTGAGAAGTACATGGGGATGTGATTTAGTGCATACTCTTATTTTAAAAAAACCCTTTATGGGCGGCACCTGTGGCTCAAAGAAGTGAGGCGCTGGCCCCATATGCCAGAGATGGTGGGTTCAAACCCAGCTCCGGCCAAAAACTGCAAAAAAACAAAAAAGAAAAAACAACCCTTTACTGAGTGTGTATTCTAATGGTGTCTTTTCAGAATTAATTATGTATAAGATGCAGTTTTTGTCCTCAGAGGCCACAGTCTTAATGCAAATGGTAGCTAACGAAACAAAAATACTCATATTCAGAGTTATTGCAATGGAAGCTTATATAAAGTATAGAAACAGAATGAGATACTGATTATCTGGTGAGACTTCAGAAGAGTGTTTCTTACAGAGGAGGGTAATGATCGAGGTTCACTAGGAGTTTCTCAGGTGCATTTCAAACTAACGAGCCTCCCCTTGTCCCCTCCTTCCTTGCACTAGTGTCCAACTGCTCTTAGTTCCCTGAAGACACCAGACTGTTTGATTAGATGTTCCTTTTTGTGTTTTTTTGAGACAACATCTTGCTCTGTTGCCAAGCTAGAGTGTAGTGGTGACATCATAGCTCACTGCAACCTCAGACTCTTGGGTTCAGGCAATCCTCCTTCTTCAGCCTTCTGAATAGCTGGGAGCATAGGTGTGTGCCACCACTCCCAGCTTTCCTCCTTCCCTCCCTTCTTCCTTCATAGAGTTGGGGTATTACTTTTGCCAAGGCTGGACCTTGACTCCTTGCCTCATGTGGTTCTCTTGTCTTAGCTTCCCAGGAGCACTGGGATTAGAGTGATGAATCACTGTGCCTGGCCTCTAGATGTTTCTTCACTTGCTGTTCCTTCCCTCTACTTCCCTTCCCTGTCCTTCCCCTCCTTCCTCTTTTCCGTATATATATATTTTTGAGACAGAGTCTCAAGCTCTCGCCCTGGGTAGAGTGTCGTGGCGTCACAGCTCACAGCAACCTCAAACTCTTGGCCTTAAGCAATTCTCTTATCTCAGCCTTCCAAGTAGCTGGGACTACAGGCGCCCGCCACAACTCCCGGCTGTCATGTAGTTGTCGTTGTTTGGCAGGCCCAGGCTGGATTCAAACCCACCAGCTCCTAGGTACATGGCTAGTGCCCTCGCCGCTGAGCTATAGGCGCTGAGCTCTCTTTTCCATATTTTTTAAAAAGAGAGTCCTGCTCTGTTGCTCAGTGTGGAGAGTCATGGCCTTAGCCTAGCTCACAGCACCCTCAAACTCAAAACTCCTAGGTTCAAGTAATCTGCCTACCTCAGCGTCTCTTGTAGCTGGGACTACAGGCATACACTATAGTGCCTGGATAATTTTTCTATTTTTAGTAGCGATGGGGTCTCACTTTTCTTAGCCTCCTTTGTCTTGAACTCCTGACCTCAAGTGATCCTCTTGCCTGAGTCCTCCTCCCTTAGCCTCCAGAGTGTTAGGATTGCAACTGTGAGCCATTATGCTTCACTTGAGTTGTTCCTAACGCTTATAATCCTCCTGCATCTACTTGCGAGATTTTAGATTGGAGTTACCTGGAAACTATACCCGAGCTCTCCTTTTCCTGGTTAAGAACTACTTCAACTACTTCCCCATGCCCTGGAGCTTCCTCTGCATATTTATCTCAGTGTTGTCAGTGTGCTCTATAGTAATTGTGTGAGATCTTCTCTATACTATAAACTCCTATGGGAGAGAGTATATTTTTTTCTTTTTTCCTGACCATTTTATTAGGAAAAACTTGCAAAGTACATAATTGTACACTGAACACCCATAACCTAGATTTGACATTTAACATTTTGTTGTACAGTTAGTTGGCCCTCTGTATCTGTGGGTTCCCCATATGTGGACTCAATCAATATTTGGAACAAAAAATTAAAAAAAAAAATGGATGCTTGCATTCATGTATACAGATTTTTCTTGCCATTATCCCCCTAAACAGTAGTATAGTATAGCAACTATTTACATAGTATTTTACATTATATTATTTATTATAAGTAATCTAGAGATGATTTAAAATATGCAGGAGGATCTGCCCAGGTTAAATGGAAAAACTACCCTATTTTATATAAGAGACTCATGTACTTGTGCATTTTGGAATCCTGGGGTGATGTCCTAGAACTGTTTCCCCACAGATAATGAGGGATGAACTGTATTTGCTTGGTTAGATATTAATTCATCTAGCTTTGGCATGCTTCATTTTTAAAAATGCATTCCAAGGTATGTTGCAGACATTAGTGTACTTCACCCTTAAAAACTATAGCATTGACTCGGCGCCTGTGGCTCAGCGGGCTAAGGTGCCAGCCACGTACACCTGAGCTGGCGGGTTTGAATCCAGCCCCGGCCGGCCAAACAACAATGATGGCTGCAACCAAAAAAAAAAAAAAAATGGCCAGGTGTTGCGGCGGGCACCTGTAGTCCCAGCTACTTGGGAGGCGGAGGCAGGAGTCTCGCTTGAGCCCAGGAATTGGAGGTTGCTGTGAGCTGTGATGCCATGGCACTCTACCCAGGGTGACAGCTTGAGGCTCTGTCTCAAAAAAAAAACTACAGCATTAAGATTATCAGTTTATCTATTCTATCAATTTTACTCATTTTAATCCTCTTTTACATTTTAAACAATTATTATTTTTCAGACAGGGTCTGTGTCTGTTGCCTAGGCTGGAGTGCACTTGCCTCATCAAACTCCTGGGCTTGAGCAGTCTTCCTGCCTCCGCCTCCCAAGTAGCTGGCCATCACGCCTGCCTAGTTTTTTTGGAGACAGAGCCTCAAGCTATCACCCTGGATAGAGTACTGTGACATCATAGCTCACAGCAACCTCCAATTCCTGGGCTCAAGCAAGTCTCTTGCCTCTGCCTCCCAAGTAGCTGGGACTACAGGCGCCCGCCACAATACCCGGCCATTTTTTGGTTGCAGCCGTCATTGTTGCTTGGTGGGTCCGGGGGCTGGATTTGAACCCGCCAGCTCAGGTGTACGTGGCTGGCACCTTAGCCCGTTGAACCACAGGTGCCGAGCCCTGCCTAGTTTTTTTTGAGATGGAGTCCTACTATGTTGCCCTCGGTAGCGTGTTGTGGTGTCACAACTCACAGCAACCTCAAACTTTTGGGCTTAAACGATTCTCTTGCCTCAGCCTCCCAAGTAGTTGGGACTATAGGCTCCCACCACAATGCCCGGCTATTTTTTTTGTTGAAGTTGTCATTGTTTTGCTGGCCTGGCCCAGTTCTGATCCACCAATTTTGGTGTATGTGGCTGGCGTTATAACCACTGTGCTATGGGTGCCAAGCCATGCCTGGCTACTTTTTCTATTTTTTTTGTAGAGACAAGGGCCTCACTCTTGTTCGGGCTGGTCTTGAACTCCTAGCCCCAAGCTTCCTGGGCCTCCCAAAAGTGTTGGGATTATGGATGTGAGCCATTGTGCCTGGCTACAGTATATATATGTTACCTTTATCACCAGGGCTATCACAATGCTGGTACAGAAGTGCTTAGTATTTGTATTTTTTTTTTTTTGAGACAGAGTCTGACTTTGTTGTTCTTGGTGTAGAATGTGGTGACATCAGAGCTCACAGCAACTTCAGACTCCTGTGCTCAAGCGATTCTCTTGTCTCAGCATCCCAAGTAGCTGGGACTACAGGTGCCCGCTACAATACCCAGCAATTTTTAGAGATAAGGTCTTGCTCTGGCTCAGGTTGGTCTTGAACCCATGAGCTCAGGCAATCCACCTGCCTCGACCTCCCACAGTGCTAAGATTACAGGTGTGAACCACTGTGCCCGTCCTGTATTGAAACCCTTAATTTTTTTTTTTTTTTTTGATGGAGTCTCACACTGTTGCCTAGGCTAGAGTGCCTCAGCTTTAGCCTAGCTCATAGCAACCTCAAACTTACAGGCTCAAGCAGTCTTCCTGCCTCAGCCTAACAAGTAACTGGGACTACAGGTGTGCTCCCCACAACTCCTGGCTAATTTTTTCTATTTTTGTTATTTTTCTTAGTAGAGATGGGGGTCTCACTCTTGCTTAGACAAGTCTTGAACTCCTGAGCTGAAGCAGTCCTCTCACCTCAGGCTCTCAAGTGTGCTAGGATTGGAGGCATGAGCCACCGCATCCAGCTAATTTTTGTGTATTTGAATGTAAGTGCATTTCACTTGAAAAGAGTAATTCATTGAGAACTTAAGAGTTTCATGGAACAGAGATAATTAAGATTATTAGAGGAATTTATTATTTCAAAGCTGAAATAAATACTAGGTAAGCAGAAAAGGACAGCTAGGCAATGGATTTAGGGATAGGACACAAGGGATAGATAGCTACAAACTGATCCTGATTCTAAGGCTGGGTGCAGTGGTTCATGCCTGTAAACTCAGTGCTTTGGGAGGCTGAAGCAGGGTGATTGATTGCTTGAGGCCACTCTGGACAGCATAATGAGACTCTGTTGCTACAAAAACTATGAAAAAAATTAACTGAGTGTGGTTATGTGCACCTATAGTCTCAGCTACCCAGGAGGTTAAGGGAGTAAGATGGCTTGAGCCTAGGAGATGGTCAAGACTCTAGTGAGCTGTGATCTTGCTACTACTCTACTGTAGCCTGAGCAACAGAGCAATATCCTGTTTCTTTAAAAAACAAAACAAAACATTCTAGGTTGAGTAGGTAGAAGGAGGGCTGGTTATGGTTAGAGGCTGGAGAAACAGAAATAGGAGAGTACTTTTCATAGTAATGAGACAAGCATTATAATTGGAGCTGTAGGTTCAATTTCATTAATGAAAAAAGAACTGGAAGGGGGGATTGAAAACAAAAGAATAAAGCATTTGTGTTTAGTTTCTGCAGGATCCTGTTGGGATTGTATTGGGAATTGATGATATTTAAATATAAGAAGTGCCTGAGGAGGTTGTCTTGTATTTTTCTTAAATTCATAGTTTTAGAAATAAGTGCCCAGGGCTGGGCATGGTGTGGCTCCTGCCTGTAATCCTAGCACTTTAGGAGGCCGAGGAAGGTGGATTGCTTGAGCTCAAGGCCAGCCTGAACAAGAGCGAGACTCTGTCTCTAAAAATAGCCAGGCATTATGGGGGCACCTTTAGTCCCAGCTGCTCAGTAGGCTGAGGCAAGAGAATCACTTGAGCCCAAGAGTTTAAGGTTGCTGTGAGCTATGATGCCATGAAACTCTACCAAGGGCAACAAAGTAAGACTCTGTCTTAACAAATAAAATAAGTGCATACCCTTTTGCCTGACATTTTTCAAGTTGAGTAAAATTTTGTCTTGAGTTATTGAAAGCTGGTGGCTTCCAGTGTTTCTGTAGAAGATAGAAAATTGATAAAGATCCCAGTGGAATGAACTTGGAGATTTTCAATCTTGGTTAGCTCAAATGTGGGCAATATCTTTCAGGAAAGGCATATTTCTTTTCTATGGAAAGAAGAGGTGTGTGGAGGCCACTGATAACTTAATCTCCGGGAAGCTTTTTGAGGACATTCTGAGGAAATGCATCATTAAGATGTGGGTTCCTGGCATTTGAGTAAGGGTCAGATGATTAAGTGGCCTAAGGCAGGAAGGGGAAGTGTTTGCTTCTATTTCCTAGTTAGTAATGCCTTTGTGTCTCTAAAATCGGGGCATCCTATATACCATGGGTTGCTATTTCCATGTCTTAACAGTAGCTGTTCTTAAAGTGGGGTATGGATTCACCTATATTTAGGGGGTTTGTGAATCATACAGTTACATGAGACTTAAATACAGGTCTCTACTGTATGAGTCCCTGAGTTTGTGAAATGGAATTTCATGGATGGAGTTAACCTGTACCCTGAATACCACTTTTTTTCTTCTAAATACCGCTTTTTTTTTTTCTAGACAGTCTCACTTTATCCCCCTAGGTAGATGCTGTGGTGTCATAGCTCACAGCAACCTCAAACTCATGGGCTCAAGTGATTCTCTTGCCTCAGCCTCCTGAATATCTGGGACTATCGGTGCCTGCCACAAAACCTGGCTATTTTTTAGAGATGGGGTCTTGCTCTTTCACAGGCTAGTCTTGAACTCATGAGCACAGGCAATCCACCCCGCCCAGGCCTCCCAGAGTGCTAGAATTACAGGGGTGAGATACTGGGTCCTAAATACCACTTTTAACCTAGTACATTGTCAAAAATCTTTTAAGTCTCTTTTTTTTTTATTGAGACAGTGTCTCACTTTGTCACCCTCAGTGGAGTGCTGTGGTGTCATAGCTCATAGCAGCCTCAAACTCTTTGGTTCAAGTGATTCTCTTGCCCCAGTCTCCCTAGTAGCTGGGACTGTAGGTGCATGCCACAATGCCAGGCTATTTTTCTTGTTTATCAGGCCTAGACTGGGTTCAAATCTATCAGCCCTGGAGCATGTGGCCGGTGCCCTAACCACTGAATAACAGGTCTAAGTTTTGACAGCATTTGTTGGTGAAACTGATAGATTCATACATGGATGTTGTTGGTAGAAGTAAAAACTGGTATAACCCCTGTTTGTGGCATACAGTTTTGATGTGACCTTTTAAAATTACAGATGCATATATAGCCTTTGCCCAAAACCTTCAATCATGTGTGGTAACATGCACTTGTATGTGATTATTACGCATACTGAAATTTAAGAGAACTCACTTGGAATTTTCCATCATTTATTAAGCCATCCCCTATAGGTATTATGGAGGAGTTACTGCTCTCCTTCAGGAAGTATAATTACAGGCAACAAATGTTGTTTCCTGTTGTTATAGCAATACCTGAGGCTGGGTAATTTATAAACAAAGGAAATTTATTTAGTTCTTTAGGCTGAGAAGAATTGAATGACATCTGCTTGGTTTCTAGTGAGGGTTATATATCTTAGGTCAAAATGTGGTTGGTTGCCAAGGTCAAAGGGCAAGCAGAGTAGAAGAGAGAAAAACTGAGGTGTGTCCTGGCTTTATACAGCTTGGTCTCTTGGGAAATAATCCATTTCTGCAAGAAATAAGCTAGTTTCATCACGGTGAGGACTCGATACCTCACTGAACTGGCATTAACTCAATCCTGAAGTGTTAGTCCTTAGGACCCAAACACCTCTCAGTAGGCCCCACCTCCCAGCAATGCCACACTGGGGATCAAATTTCAACATGAGTTTTGGTGGGGGCAAACAAACCATAGCAAATGTCTGTTGCTTTATAATAAGGTTGATGGTGAAGAATAGCTGTTGAGAGTTTTCTGCTGCTCGAGGTTTTGCCAGAGATCATTTTGTATATATAATTGTAAGGAATAAACAGAATCTCACTCGGCCCCCAGGCTAGAGTTTTTGCTGCTTTTTTTTGTTTGTTTGTTTTTTTGGAGTCAGTCTTTTTTTTTTTTTTTTTTTTTTTGAGGCAGAGCCTCAAGCTGTCACCCTGGATAGAGTGCTATGGCATCATAGCTCACAGCAACCTCTAATTCCTGGGCTCAAGCGAGTCTCTTGCCTCTGCCTCCCAAGTAGCTGGGACTACAGGTGCCCG
>CAUYON010150791.1:0-35975 GCA_963573935.1 Arctocebus calabarensis | reverse complement strand
CATTTAGTCCTAAGTGTGAAGTGAAGGAGACACCAAGGCACAGGTGTCTCCTCAGCAGTTGTCCAGCCTTTTTGGCAATTGGAGCCTCTGGTGGAGGTTGGAGGTCCCCCTCCTTGCCTGTCATCCAGCCCGCTGGCTCATCAGCTGGCTGCCACACCACCGACACTGAGGCCAAGCTTTCTTAACGGTATAACTTCGACCATCTCTCATTGCTTCCATTATTCAGTTAAGGCTACACAGAGGAACAAATCCATCTTTTTTTTTTTTTTTTTTTTTTATCAGCCACATCAATCTCACACATGGCTTTTTCTTGTTAAATACTTGAAGAGGCATATTATCTGCAGAATTTATCCAGCCTCCGTATTTTAAAGCTTGTACTGAGTGGATTTATTAGCACTTCCAAAACCTCATTGTGCATCACAATCTATAGCTGGGCATTTCAGTAATAAACATTCCCATGTCTGACGTCGGAGCTACAGAATCGGAATCTTTGGATCTGGGACCCAGACGCCTGCATTTTTATCAAGCGTCCTCTGGTCGGTACTGATCTTTAAACCGTGGGCTAACGAGACCTAAGTGTCAGTAGAGGGAAGGTGTGTTAGAGGGTCTCCATACTTCAAACAGAGCAACTTCAATTTTTGCTTGTTCCACTAGATTTTGGAGTTCCACTAGATTTCATTCGATAAAAGAGTTCTGGGGCAGAGCCTGTGGCTCAATGAGTAGGGCACTGGCCCCATATACCGAGGGTTATAGGTTCAAACCCAGCCTGGCCAAACTGCAACAAAAAAATAGCCAGGTGTTGTGGCAGGTGCCTGTAGTCCCAGCTACTTGGGAGGCTGAGGCAAGAGAATTGCCTAAGCCCAGGAATTGGAGGTTGCTGTGAGCTGTGACGCCATAGCACTCTACCAAGGGTGACAAACTGAGACTCTGTCTCTAAAAAAAAAGAGTTCCACTGCTTTTTTTTCTTACAGTGCTACCATTCTCTAATTGTTCCCCTCAACTCTACATATTTTCTTGTTTAGTTTCTCAGCAGCATCACAAAATTCCAAATACTTTTTTTTTTCCGGCTCGTCGGGATACTCCTTCCCATTGAGAAAATTTTTGCATTTCATCTCTTCTCGATTGTCGTAGGCAACTGGAATTGAGCTGGAAATACCCTCCCCATTTGACATTTCATTCTTTAATTCTCTCTCAGCCCTGAAATAAATGGCATGTATATGATTACAAAATGGGAACACTGAAAAAAACTCCTGAGTTTTAGGTGAACTTGTTTATGTTTGTCATTTATATTAATATGTTTGGGGAGAAGAAAGGGTGCTTAGTTTTTTTAGCATCATCTTCAAAATCTGACTCTTTGGTACTTTGAAGCAACAATCACTACGCTAAAATGATGGTTTCTAATATTTTATGGAACTATCGGGTTTTATTTTTCTATGTTTAATGATCACAGACTATCACCCTAGTATTCCATGTTGTTAGTCTAGGAATTTACCTGGGAGTGTCCAGGGAATGAGAGTGGACAATTCCAAACACACATTTCTGGTGGAATAATACCTAGAGGTAGAATTCAAAGCACTCACCTAATATCACGTCCCCTAAAAGGCACAGAAGGTTTCAGAATTTTTGCCTAGTGAAAAGAATATGAACATATAATAAAAGGTATACTATTTTAAAACTATACTTTGATATATATCACTTTCAAATCTGATAGTGTGTCTCCAAGAACATGGCAAGTACCCTGAAGTGTTTTAAATTCTCAATCGGCACTCGGCGCTCATAGCTCATCAACTAGGGCGCCAGCCACACACACCGGAGCTGGCGGGTTCAAAACTAGCCTGGGCCTGCCAAACAACAATGACAACTACAACCAAAAAAAAAAAAAAAAAAAAGCTGAGTGTTTTGGCAGGCACCTGTAGTCCTAGCTACTTGGGAGGCTGAGGCAAAAGAATTGCTTAAGCTCAACAGTTGGAGGTTGCTGTAAGCTGTGATGGCACAGCACTTTACTGAGGTCAACATAGTGAGACTCTGTCTCAAAAGAAAAAAATAAAATTCTCAACTGGGGCAAAAATTGCTACATTTCCCATTTTCTGTGCACAAAACCCTGTATCTTTTACTCACTCTTTGTAAGGTTCTGTGCAAAATAAGCATGTGGATTGTCTCCAACCATCTTCAATATGACCGTACGATGTAGCTATCATTCATATCCTGCTGTACAGATAAGGAAAGCAAGGCCTACAGCTGTTAGGGAGCGCTCATAAGGCTATACTACTAGGAAGCAGAAGTTGGACATAAACCTCAGCAGTCTAATTTTATTTTATTTTATTTTTTTGAGGCAGAGCCTCAAGCTGTCACCCTGGATAGAGTGCTGTGGCATCACAGCTCACAGCAACCTCCAATTCCTGGGCTCAAGTGAGTCTCCTGCCTCTGCCTCCCAAGTAGCTGGGACTACAGGCGCCCGCTACAATGCCTGGCCATTTTTTGGTTGCAGCCATCATTGTTTGGTGGCTCGAGCTGGATTCGAACCCACCAACTCAGGTGTACGTGGCTGGCACCTTAGCCCGTTGAGCCACAGGCACTGAGCCAGCAGTCTAATTTTAGAAGACAAATTGTTCCATGATGCCATTTTTCCCAGTCCCTGAAATGACTGCAGATGTCACCTCACCAATCATTAGCCAAATCTCTCTGATGATCCTCTGTCTTTTCCGATTTTTTTTTATTTCAAGGTTCAGAAGGTGGCAGACTTGGTAGGGTAGGCACTGCCTCTGTCAGCGACAGGTACATGAACCTGGCAGATCCAGGAATCATATCAACCCTCTGAGCTTCAGGTCTCCTGTAGAATGGGCATATCACCCTTACAGCCTTGTTGCGAAGGTCAAAATGAAGTGATGTGCGTGGATGTGCCGTGGCGGGTCCGCGTCAGTGGGCATCCGGCCCACATTCACTTGTCTGCCTGCTTTCCTCTTTTTATCTTTGCTGTTAGCTTTGCAAATCAAACAGAGACACAAAGACCCTAAGACGCTTCTGATCCTGTGTTCATCAAGTGCCCATAACCAAAGGTGTTCAAGAAAGGAAGGATGACTCTTTGATTGAGTGATGTGGCTGGAATTCAAGCCATCTGGGTGACGGGCTTAACTAACCCTTAATTCATCTTAACTCTCCAGTTCTACGGAAAATCACTAATCAGAATGTATTATTCTATTTGTATTTTTTATGTATTTATTTTTGCAAATGTTATGGTTACTTTATTCATTTTTCTTTTTGAAAAGTACATTTATTTCATAAACATCCAAGTCAAAACATTTGATTTTGTTAGGTACAGTCCCTCTTGTGGTTATGTCCCCCCCACAAAAAGGTGTGCCGGACACCCCCACCCCCTGCCCATTCAGAAGATCATCCCCTTCCTGCTGACCCCTCTGCCCTGCTTTGAAAGGAGTTTTCTCCTATGCGGACGTACATCGGATCATCTGCTGGCTTCATACATTGAGCACATTGGCTACTTGCTTTCCCATTCTTGTGCCACTTTACTAAGAAGAATGTGTTTTAGTTCCATCCAGGATATTACGAAACTTGTGAAGTCACCATCTTTTTTTTTTTTTTTTTTTTTTTACAGCTGAATAGTCTTCTCTGGTGAGACGTACCACACTTTGTTCACCCGTTCCTGAGTCGATGGGCATTTAGGTTGTTTCCGTGTCTTGGTGATTGTAAATTGAGCTGCCATCAAGAATCTTGCACAAAGGTCCTTATGATAAAATGATATTTGTTCTTTAACTCTTTCAATATTTAATCATGAAAGAATTTCCTTTCTCTTTCTCTTCCTTGTCTCGTAAGAGTGTCAAAAATTAAAATGGGAAGTAGAACGACCCCACCTCCGTCACCCAAAGGCTGTAGTGTATATAACAATAGAATGTTCACTTAATGGCCTGTGTGAAGTTGGTGATAATAAAGTAGCATGGAAATGACAGGATTTTATCGCTATTTTGACCTGGCTTCTTCCCAGATTGTGATTGGTGACTCATCCAAAGAAAGTTTCTTTTTCAAGAAATTGATGTACATTTATTTGACTACTTTCTTTATCACTAGACATGTACATTTTGTATTAGCATTGATTTAGCTGCTTTACCGGGTACAGACTAAAATCTCAAGCGTCTTCATCCAGGAAACGTTTCTCTCTTCTTCACACAGAACGTAAAGTGTATGTTCCCGATCAGAAGCAGTCTTTCATGCAGTCAGTCATTCCACAGATGGACCCTGGTTCCTTTCAACTAGTAGTTTTGTCATTACCCAGGGCTTTGGGTTTCTATACTGTGGCCAGGAGAACAAGGAGACTCACACGAGGGGTATTTATGGAGTAGAGCTTGAAGCTGTTTGTAGCACTTCTGCCCACATGCCATCACCCAGAACACAGTCTCACAATCCTTTCTATTAGCGGAAGAGTCTGGGAAGTGTAGCCTGATGGTGTGTGTAGGAGGCAGGGGAAGCAGATTTTGCTGAATACCAGCAGACTCTGTTATAGGTTGTTTCCAATTTACTGCTATCATAAACAAGTCTGAGATGAGAATGCCACTTTATTTTAATCTTTGTTCACATCCTTAAACTTTTCATTTGACTACATTATTTAAAGCAGAAATTTTAGGCCAAAGACTTACTTTAAGTAACTTGAAGTAAGTAACTTACTTTAATGTTTTAGCATTTTGGTATAGTCAAATGCCGTGGCATTTTGGTACTGCCCTTCTGAAAAGCTGAGTTAATGTTTTTCTCCTACCAACATTATATAATAGGGACCATTTCTCCGTATTTTTGCCGAGAAGTATGTTCTTTCAGAATTCGAGTTGATTAGATGAGCATTAGGTTTTTCAACTGTAAAGTAACTGTACCCCAACTCTGGGGGTCAGGGTCCCACAGCGTTGGTGTCATTGCCAAGTTACATAGCCATGAATGTGATTTGCAGATTGTAATCTATATCATTATTCTAGTTATTATTTTGAGAAAAGAGTTCAGATACACCTTGAGTCACTTACATTCAAAATCCTTAAAAAAACCCGGCGCCTTTGTGTTAGTATCAATTGAAAAAGTTAGAAAAAGGAGCTGCTGTTTTCCAAAATAGTAAGAAATCATCAAACACATCCCAGAATGAATGTGGCCCAAGAAAACTCTTTTTACGAATTTCCTCTTCTATAGAAATGGTAAGTGATGGGCACAGGTTGTAACTCAGTGAGACTCTGAGTGGTGTTACCAGCCGAAAGCTGCTTCTATTTCCAGTAGCCCCGGTGTCTCCTGGTCAGAGGAAGGAATGGGTTTCATGTGACACAAGTCTGTTGAGCATTTCCCTAGCACCTCCCTCTCCCTCCCTCCTTCTGGAGTAGTCATAAAGTGCCGCAGCACCCCGAGAATCCAGCAGCCACACCTCGGTCTTCCTGTTAGAACTGCAGGAAGACGACAGGTCAGAGCTGTCTATCAGAAACAGACAAATAGCATTGCTAGAAAATAAATAAGAATGATCACAAATCACATTGTAAGGAAGATGAGGTTGTCTGCACGTCCTAAATGAGATTATTCCAAGCTGAGCTCCTCGGTAGCACAGAAATGAAATATTAGAAAATACTGGTATTTGTGGAATGCATGACCTAACAGAGATTGTGGTGTAGCACACGTGAGTGACCAGGTTGAAGGGTGGGACAGGGTGGGGCTCAGAGTTTGGGTGTCAGAAGAAACAAGGGCTGACCCATTCAGTAAGGAAAAGTGAACTTACTGAGTAGGGGGATTCTTAAGTGATGGACATTTCAAGAGTCCTTACCTAATGTGCATTAGTGAGAGAAAATTAACAAATTGTAGCCTGAGTTTATAACAACTAAAATGACACGAATGACAGCTCTTTCCATCTTCCCCATGAATGATAATATAGCCCCGCCAACAGACTGACTCCACCAAGTCAAGGGGTTACATTCTATATTTATTTATTTATTTATTTGAGACAGAGCCTCAAGCTGTCACCTGGATGGAGTCCTGTGGCATCACAGCTCACAGCAACTTCCAATTCCTGGGCTCAAGTGAGTCTCTTGCCTCTGCCTCCCAAGTAGCTGGGACTACAGGTGCCCGCCACAATGCCAGGCCATTTTTTTTTGGTTGCAGCCGTCATTGTTTGGCGGGCCTGGGCTGGATTCAAACCCACCAGCTCAGGTGTATGTGGCTGGCGCTTTAATCCATTGAGCCACAGGTGCTGAGCCAAGGGGTTACATTTTAAATACGTGGATAATTCATTTTTAGAATTGATTTGGAAATTAATTTTTTTTTAAATATTTTTTTGTAGAGACAGAGTCTCACTTTATTGCCCTCGGTAGAGTGGGGTCACACAGCTCACAGCAACCTCCAACTCCTGGGCTTAGGCGATTCTCTTGCCTCAACCTCCCGAGTAGCTGGGACTACAAGCACCCGCCACAACGCCTGGCTATTTTTCTGTTTTGCAGTTCAGCCGAGGCCGGGTTAGAACCTGCCACCTTTGGTACATGGGGCCAGCGCCCTACTCGCTGAGCCACAGACGCCGCCCAATTAAATTTTAATTAATACTCTTAACTCTCACATCCTGTGATAGGCACAATCATGTCCCCCTCCTCAACGATGTCTGTATCTTACTCTGTAGAAACTGCCGATGTAATCATGGACAAAGGGACTTTGCAGGTATCAGTGAGGTTGAAGACCTTGAGGTGGGGAGATTATCCCGGGGAGGCTGTGTGAGTGTGCCCAGCCTAATCACATGAGTCCTTTAAGGCAGAGATTCTTTCCCAGCTGTGGTCAGAATCAAAGTGAGCTATGACTTTGAATGAACAGTCTGAGGTATGCAATATGACTGGCCTTGACAATGAAGAAAGAGAGTTCTGAGCCCCAGGAAAGTGGGTGGCATCTAAAAGCTGTGCCTTCTATAGCCTAACACAGGCGGGAAACAGATTCTCCCCTAGGAAGGAAAGCTGTCCTGTGGACACCTTGATTTTAGCCCCGTGACACCCCTCATAGGCTTCTCCCCTTCAAAACACAAAGATCATAGATTTGTGTTAAGTTGTGATACTTTGTTACAGCAGCAATAGACAAAGAATACAAACTCCCTCTTTAAAAGTCCTACCTTGACTTGAGAAGACTCTCCCCTTATTTACCACACAGTTGTTTTGTTCTTGAACAATAGATGGTGCTAGGTATCCGCGTTTCTGGAGCTGTCAACTGGTTCCTCTAATTTAAAATAATTAGGACCCTATGACAACAGTTGAAACCATTATTCACCGACGTCTACAGATCCCATTATTAGAGATTCAGAAAACCTGCACAGTGCTGATGAGTGACAAGAAGTGGAAAATGTGTTGCCGTAATTGAAAAGTACCTACTTATTAAAAACCCAGAGAACGCCGGAACCCATTTTCTGTTTGCTGTATTGAGTTGCTTACATCTCTTAAAGATTAAGATGTGAACTACAACTCCCCTTCAAAAACGCTGAGCCCCTGAAGCCATACAGTGTATGAAAGTGAATTGGAGATGAGAGACGACGGGGAAAGCTGTCTTCCAGAGAAGCAAGGCTGCTGTCGTGTGCTTTTTCATCTGTAGTACGTGCAACACTCGAGAAAAAGCAACAAGAGATGGCGTTGATGCTTTTCCTTGCAAATTACTCACTATATATTTTCTTATTAGTGTCAACTTCCAACAAGTGTCCTGTTATTTATATTTAGCTCCTCATGGGCCATGTTATAGCAGTTTGACTATTTTCTTTGATAGCAGAAAGTATGCGTGTATTTTAAAATATTTGATTGTTGCAACTTTTGAAAGAGTGATCTGTGATAGTATTATTTTCAATCACAGTTGTATATTCAGTTCTCTTCATTTAACTTAATGAAATCTTGGCTATGATGTCTAGCGTTGTATACTGTAGTATTTTTGATACTAAAACAAGCTTATCATCATAAAAAAAAAAAGGTAGGGAATTTTGGGTAACCAGGAAGTGAGGACGTATTTGGAAAGATTTAGGAGCGCCCAATGATCTCAATAGCGAGAACAAGTGAACAAGTGAATTTCTTTCCTTTCTAAATGATACATTTAAATCGAGTCACTTTTCTGAATAAAAGCAAACAGAACCGGGAAGGGTGAGTATCTTTCAGCTGAGAGCGAAGGCAGGCAATATATATCCACGCAGAAAAGTCATGAACTTATGGGAACTGAACGCGGAAGGCTTTGAAATTCTGAGACCATAGCCTGGAAACAGATAATGACAGAAGTTTCAAGGGGACAGCACATAATGTCAAGGAGACATCTCCTTTCTGTGTAGGTAAAAAAACTTCTTAATCTCCTTCAAGTTCAATTGAAGGCTTTATGTGAAAGCTTCCTCTCACTCAAGGGTGGGTTCCAGGAAGACTTTGCTCCCACTTAGGTAAAAGAAAGGACCCAGGGAAAGACGCTTACATTTGCACTGTGACCACGCTAAGGCGCTGCTTATCCTGAGTACCGTTGTTTTCTACTCTTGAATTAGGAAAATTAAAGGCATGTTTAAAGAGGAAGACTAAATCATGTGACTGAAAAAGATGATGAGCCAGTAAGGGCCACGTACATGAAGAGAGCTATTCTTTAAAAATTAAAGTTAATTTCTAAAATGTACTTAAGGAAAGAAGATGCCGGGGCTATGAACTCCAATTGAGAAACCAAGCAACGGTTTTAATTTTTTTTTTTTTTTTTGAGACAGAGCCTCAACCTGTCACCCTGGATAGAGTGCTGTGGCATCACAGCTCACAGCAACCTCCAATTCCTGGGCTCAAGCGGGTCTCTTGCCTCTACCTGCCAAGTAGCTGGGACTATAGGCGCCCACCACAACACCCGGCTATTTTTTTGGTGCAGCCATCTTTGTTGTTTGGGGGGCCCAACCTGGATTCCAACCTGCCAGCTCAGGTGTACGTGGCTGGCGCCTTAGCTGCTTGAGCCACAGGCACCAAGCCTTAATTTTTATTTATTTATTTATATATATTTTTATTAAGTCATTTGTGCATAGATCATACATACATTTACGCCATTATGGGATTTGATGTGTTGATTATTTGTGCAAATTGGAATGCTTACATGCTACTAATCAACATAGCTTTCATCTCCTTGACTCATTTACAGCGTTAAGTGTTCTACACTTGATAGGTCCAATGTGTACTTGCATTATGCTCCATAGGTGTGGTCCCCCTATTGAACCTCCCTCTATCAACCCACCCCCCTTCCCCTCTCCCTCTCCTTCCCTCCTTAATCCTAGGCTACAGTCGTGTTTCATTTTTCATATGCAAGTGTGAGTAACAGTTTTAATTTTTAGCAGTGTCATGATAGGTGAGAGCATTTTATTGCAAATCCAATATCACGGGCAAAATGTTCCCACAACCAAATATCACGAATGTGTAGAAATTACTCATATTGTACTTATGCACTTCATAGGAAGAGGGTGAAGAGGTGTGTGTGACAAGGAATGAGAATGGAGTAGGGTGAGTGGGTGCAGAGAGAAGAGGGTGTTTGGGTGAGGCTGGTGGCCGAGGGGTTATAGGAAATCAGTTTGGTTTAACACCGACTTCAGTGACCACCAGGGGGACTCCAAAGTTCACTCATTGGTAACTACACCGCAGGCAAGAACTGTTTCAGAAGATTCGTTGGTGGCATCTGAGTACATCGTAGTTAAAATACAAAGTACAGCAATCGATGTTAGCCTCTGAGAAAGAGGCTTGGTTGTTTAAAATTGAGAACTTTAAAGGATCAACGGTCGGAGTAAAACAGACTGTAATAATGGATAGGAGAGATTTTACATAGCTAGCGTTCCCGGCTGGTGGAAGACACTGGCAGGCAGCCGTTGTTTTCTCTGGGTTTTCAGTGTCGCCTTTCTGCCAGAAGGTGTTGCTCTAACATAGCTGGGTTTGTAGGACAAAGTAGCATGGCGTGAAATGTGTTCAGACGGGTAAAACCGTAAACTGTGCAAGTATATAGATTCCAGGCACAAAGATGTCCATTATACAGGGAAAAGAGGGCTTTACTGTAGTGTGCTTCCCCGCTATAAATAGTGCAGCAAAATGTAAACATGAAATATTTCCCTAGTGATATTTGCAGCCATGTAAACAGTAGCCCTACTTTTCTTTTCATGAACTCTCATTTCTTAATAAAGGGACTTCTGTAGGGTAAAAATCGGGCAACACAGAATGATCTGTAACTTCTTTATAACGGGGTAGCGTACAAGGAATACAAACTGGAATTTAAAATCAGCAGTGTTTTTTTTTCTTTTTTACAAGCACAGCTTTGCTTTAACGGATAAAATCCCATATGTATAGAAACAAGCATATCCAGTGCATTAAGGAAGACTAACAAAGGATTAAAGAAACTGGAATGTGTTCCCCTCTGTAAAAAAAAAAAAAAAAAAAGTTAGAATTTCTCCTGATTTTGGTAAATGAAATTTAAACTGAGTAGTTCTTTTAAAAATATCACACGGTCGTTTAAAATTTTAAGCTGATTATTAAAAAGAATATCTTTTCACTGAATTAAAATGTAATTTCACTCAGACTTAATCCAGAAGATATTAATTTTACTTTCAAACTTCAGACCATGACAACTAATTTTTTTTTCTTATGAAGACATTTACATCATAGGCAGGAAAACTAAACATTTTCAAAGTGAACTTTGTGAGTTAAGCAAAGTAACATAAAAGTAACAAAGTAACTTTGTTACTCAGCGAAAGTAAACAAAGAATAAACCAAGACAGTGATATCATCCTCTCTCTAGTTTTCCTTTCTTTTTACTAAACTGGTAAAAATGGATCGATGGAATTTGAGAATGTCCTTTCCATGTAGTTTTGCCAAACTCGCACCTCATTCTCACTTGTCCTGAACATTTAGTCCAGGCATAATTTTTTTCTTGTTTTGAGACTGAGTCTCTCTCTGTCACCCTGGGTAGAGGGCCGTTGACATCAGCCTCATTCACAGCAATGTCAAATTCCTGAGTTAAGGTGCTCTTTCTCCCTCAGCCTCCTGAGTAGCTGAGACTACAGGTGCCTACCATGATGCCTCGCTAATTTTTATATTTTTAGTAGAAACCCCGAGGGTCTTCATCTTGCTCAGGCTAGTCTTGGACTCCTGAACTCAAGGGATTCTCCCACCTCAGCCTCCCTGAGTGCCAGGATTGTAGGTGTGAGCCACCATGCTGGCCACCAGGCATGATTTTTCTTTTTTTTCTTTTTGTAGAGACAGAGTTTTACTCTATTGCCCTCAGTAGAGTGCCATGGCATCATAGTTCACAGCAACCTCCAACTCCTGGGCTTAGATGATTCTCTTGCCTCAGCCTCCTGAGTAGCTGGGACTACATGTGCCCGCCACAACGCCCAGCTATTTTTCTGTTTTGCAGTTCCGCCAAGGCCGGATTTGAACCCCCCTCCTTCGGTATATGGGGCTGGCGCCCTACTCGATGAGCCACAGGCACCGCCCACCAGGCATGATTTTGACCAGAACATTTTCTTTGACACCTAGTAGGAGCACCTGTGTTGTACTAAGAGCACTGTATCTATTTCACCACTGCCCTTAATCTATCCTAAGCAGGGCTATGTCTTATTATTTGCCTAATGCCTGGTACCATGCCTACAAGGTAGATATTGACTAAGTGTATGACTGAGCTAAAATGGAATGAATTAAGGCTAGACAATCCCAAAATGGGTCAATTAGTTCCTTGGAAGTTTTGGGTTTCTTCACTCTCAGTTGTAACAATCTCTAGGGAGATTTGTAGAAAATTGAGCGTCTTGCTCCTTAAAGCAAAATAAATTCTATTTATTTTGAGCAGAGTTCGAGTAGATTATGAAGCCTGCACCTAGTAGTGCTTGAATACCGTGCTGGGGATCAGCTGCAGAAGAGTTGAGCGGGAGTGTCGAGGGCTTGGGCTGTCCTTGCTGATTTCTTCAAGGGGCAGGGAAAGAGGACAAACTATCGAGAGTTCCTTGGAAGACTTCAGAAGAGTATAAAATACATTCTCAGAATAAATGTATTTGATTTTTATCTTAAATAGGCAAGTGACAGGAGATAGGGGGAAATACTTGTATTTTGAATTCAGTTCAACAATGTTAGCAAAAAAACCCCATAAAATTGCACTAGCAGGTTTTGATTATAGAATTTAAAAAAGTTATGATTAGACTTCATTACAATATTTTTTTCAAATCCGTGCCAGAGATGTAATTTATTGTTTTAAATGTTTAACTTTCTCCATTTCTTCATTTATCTAAGGGACATTGGCTTTTTCCTCTGTTCTGTGTGAGCACCTTGTACCTATCATCACCTCTGATGGGGATGGAGAGATTCTTGGTTAATCCAGAGAAAGTTCTGGTCCAATTACTAAGTCACAGAGCATTTTAGTTAATTAATTACTTAATTAATTTTGAGACGGGGTTTCATTCTGTTGCCTGGGCTAGAGTGCAGTGGCATCATCATAGCTCACTGTAACATCAGTCTCAAATGATCTGCCTCAGCCTCGTTAGTAGCTGGGACTATAGTCACATGCCACCATGATTGGAAAAATTTTTAAATATTTTGTAGGGATGGGGTCTCGCTATGTTGCCCAGGCTGGTCTCAAACTGTTGGCCTCAAGCAATCCTCCCACCTCAGCCTCCCAAAGTGCTGATGCTGGGATGACAGGCATGAACCCCTGTTCTTGGATACAAAGCATTTTATTTATTTGTTTACTTTTGAGGCAGAGTCTCACTTTGTCACCCTTCATAGAGTGCTGTGGCATCACAGCTCACAGCAACTTCAAACTTTCGTGCTCAAATGATCCTCTGGCCTCCACCTCCTGAGCAGCTGGGATTCCAGGTTCCTGCCACAACACCCAGCTAGTTTTAGAAACGGGGTCTTGTTCTTACTCAGGCTGGTCTCAAACTTGTGAGCTCAAGCAATCCCCCTGCCTTGGCCTCCCACAGTGCTAGGATTATAGACGTGAGCCACCGCGTCTGACCTCACAAAACTTTTTAAAAGGAAATATTTGTGTGTATGTCATAAGCACCCATTTTCTATTTTATATGAACGAGTTAAAAGCTACTGTATAATCTCATGACAGCTTTCATTGATCCAAAAAGAAACTCAATAACAGATTTGATTCTATTTGGGAAGAAGCAAATTGCTTATTTTAAGGTTATTTCCTGACTATTTCTAAGGCCTTTAAATTGTAGTACACCAATAACCTGACTGATAAGCAAGCAGTATTTCCTCAATGTGGAGACTGGATCCCTAAACTGAGGCAGCAACCAGCAGAGCTGCCTCTCCATAGATGACAGGTGTTTATAAATAGCCACGTTGATTTAATACTCAGGGAAATGGTGTTTCACACTCCTTATTTTTATTTATTTAAGGGAGAACATTTTTAGTAAGAAAGATTGAGATGTGGTCTGCTGAGATTTTATATCCTAAGGAGTTGAAGTGAAAAGCAGATGAGTCTGCATTAACTTTGCTGTAGGTGGGCGTGGCCTATTTAATCCAACAAGGTGGGCGTGGTTTATTCATCCATCCAAGGTGTATTTGTAGGTGGGCATGGTCTATTTATCCAACAACACATCTTAAGGGTCTTCTGTGTGCCAGGCGCTGTTCCAGGTAGTCGTTCCTTGGCGTCCCCAGGGGATTATGGATCTCCCTGATACCAGAGTCCTCAGATGCTCAAGCCCCTTCCTTATACAGTGTGGTCATAAAGTTTGTGTGCAATTTAAAATAGTTGTCTATTAAAACAGCTGTCAATTTAAACAGTTGTCTTGGGCGGCACCTGTGGCTCAAAGGAGTAGGGCACAGGCCCCATATGCCAGAGGTGACAGGTTCAAACCCAGCCCCAGCCAAAAACTACAAAAAAAAAAAAAAAAAAAAGTTGTCTTGACAGCCACCCTGTATGAAGTGAGGCAGTCTTTCCATATGACCTGCATACACTCTCTGGTTTACTCTTTTTATTTATTTAAGACAGAGTCTCATTCTGTCACCTAGGCTAGAGTACAGTGGCATAGTCATAACTCACCACAACTTTGAACTCCTAGGCTCAAGCAATCCTCCTGCCTCAGCCTCCTAAGTAGCTGGGACTACAAGCCTGGCCCACCATGCTCAGCTGATTTTTCTATTTTGAGTAGAGATGGGCTCTTCCTCTGGCTCAGTCTGACTTCCAACTCCTTAGCCTCCAAGCACGGCAGGGTTTCAGTGAGCCACTGCCTCTGTCCTCCTGTTTACTTTAAATTATCTCTCTGTTACTTATAGAACCTAATACAATGTAATGCTATGTAAATAGTTGTTCTACTGTATTGATTAGACAATAATGGCAAGAAAAAAATGTCTGTACATGTTCAGTATAGTTGCATCTTTCCCCTCAACTATCTTCCATTCACGATTGGTTGAATCCGTGGATGTAAACCCATGGATACAGAGGACGGGGTCTGAGATACACGGATGAACCAAATGATGGAGACTCCTGCCCTTGGGGAGCTTGTGTTCTAGCAAAGGTGCCACAGGACAAGCGCTATGTTGCCAGAGCTGCAGCAGAGCCTGAGGGGCCAGATCACGTGGGTCCCACAGGTCCCTAGAAGGACTTTTGATGTAAGTGTCAGCATGAGAAGAGCCACAATCTGGCTCCTGTTTGAAAAGGAGCCTTCTGGCTGCCGTACTGAGCATAGCCCATCCCAGCAGACAGAACTGTTAGGAGCCTGTCTCAATCCAGATGGGCCGTGACGGTAGTCCCGGCTAGAGTGCTGGATGTGAACATGGTAAGATATGCTTGGATTCTGGATCCATCCAGAATGTGGAGGGTTTGGCTTTCATAGAGGACCGAGCCTGGATGATTCATCTCTGATAACTGGCAGGAAGGTAGCATACGTGACTGAGGTGGGACTGGAATTTAAAGAAAGTACTTTTGGAGTCAGAGCTCAGGCTTTATCCACTATGCCAAGCCCAAGGAGGAAAAAAGTGGAGCTGGTCATGGCATCAGACCACCCACTGTGATGCTTTACAGACTCGCCGTAATCTGTGAAACACGGAGAAGCGTCGTGTCTTGGAGAGCAGGGACATTGGAAGGTACCCTCTTATCCTGAGTTGGGTGTGAGCTTTATCATTTATAAAGTGAGACTGGAATTACAGAATACGTGAAGGTGCTTTGAGCTATACTGAACTGTACAAAACATATCCTACTATTACCAGAGCATTCAAGAGTAGTAACTGCCCGAGTCCTTTGTACTGCTGGTAATACCTCTCCCTGAGTCCTTTGCACGGCTCTCTACTGACTGTTCTCAGGGAGGTCTTCTGTGAGCACACTGAAGTGGCCCCACTGCCCACTCTGACGCACTCATTCCTGAACCCATGACTGTGTGTTATGATCGTCTTAGCAGCATGGATATTTGAAATCATCTTATATTCTTACTTGCCTGTTATACATTGATGATCTGTCTTCTCCCACTGAAATGTAGACATAGAGCAGGGCAGGGACTTTGAAATGACTTCAGCATTTTTTCCCCAACTTTGAAATGACTTCAGCATTTTCTCCCCATAGTTTAGGACAGTGCCTTGCGCATCATGGGTCCTCAATAAATAGCTATGGAGTGAATGACGGAATGTCATTGTTACCCTCAGGAGAGATAGCATTCCAAAATAAAATGTCGATTTAAAGAAAGTGACGAAGAATTGTTAATGTGTTTAAATGTCATCATTTAACCCTGCACAGCAACAGTGAATGACTCCAATTCACTGTGAGCTTCCGAAATAGTTTGCTAACAATCTTCCTCTTTTGTGATTTCCCTCCAGGAGAAAAATTTTATTTGATGTGCCGAACAACTGAATTAATTCATTACCATGACAAACATGAGAGAATTGTAGCAAATTGCATGTCTAAAGAAACATTCAATAAATATTAAGTAAAGAAAGGAGGCTTGTCTCTTATTTTAATAGAGTTAGTGGCTTCTTTCTTAGAGAATGTTAATGCTCTTTTCTTCTTGTGCTTGATTACAGCAGAGAAATGCTATGATTTAAAAGGATGCCTGAGAAGGGAGGTGTCCTCAGAGTCTGGGCTCAAGACGGTCAGCTGTTCTCCCTTCTGGAAAGGGCTTTCAAGAGACGGTCTTTGCCCCTCCGTGGTCCTTACCTTCATCAGAGTTCATGTGATTCTGTATGATTTCTGCCATTTCCCATGAACTGAACTCTCCAAAATGGGAGGATTACTTGTGGTGGTGATTAGGCCTTTGCCTCTGAAGGTCCAGTGACTTCCAGTGAGGTTAGACGGCTGCACACACAGAAATTTATCACAGAAAAATTAACACACAGCTTTGGCGGCTGGGTAGGCAGGCAAAGTGAGAGCTGGCCTGCTATGTTTAATGATGGATGACTACGAAGTGATGAAACAGATTTATGGAAGGACGTGGGGTAGCCTCCCACCCCCCCACAACATTTCTGTACGTTTTATGTTAATAGATGTTATTTTGCAGCAGAAGATAAAATTCTCCTTATTCCAAATACTATAGCGATCTTGCCCGCCTGCCTTTTCCCTCCCTCCCTTTTTTCCTTCCTCCCTTTCATCCTATTCTTTCTCAAATGCATCTTTTGGCATAATAAGGCCTTTCAGAGAGATTATAGTCAGTTTTTCTTAGAATGTGCCCAAAAAGTAGAATAAAGTAATAGAAAGTTTATCTTTCCTACATTTCTGTTAGAGATTTCCATCATCTGTTTACGTCCCTGTGTGAGGTTCAGAGTCCCACGTGGAGCTGCAGAGAAGAGCTGTGGGTCTGACTCTGGTCCTGCTGACGGTTCCTCAAACAGCCAAGTGAATGGAAATTTATCATTGTCCTTTTCTTCCCTACACTGGGGCATCATAGTATAAAAAGTAGAAATTCCTGGTTTTTTTTTTAGACAGAGCCTCAAGCTGTCACCCTGAATAGAGTGCTGTGGCATCACAGCTCACAGCAACCTCCAATTCCTGGGCTCAAGCGAGTCTCCTGCCTCCGCCTCCCAAGTAGCTGGGACTACAGGCGCCCACCTCAACACCCGGCCATTTTTTTTTTTTTTTGGTTGCAGTTGTCATTGTTGTTTGGTGGGCCTGGGCTGGATTGAACCCACCAGCTCAGGTGTACGTGGCTGGCGCCTTAGCCCGTTGAGCCACAGGTGCCAAGCCCTAAAAAGTAGAAATTCGTTGTTTTTTTTTTTTGAGACAGAGCCTTAAGCTGTCACCCTGGGTAGAGCCCTGCGGCATCACAGCTCACAGCAACCTCCAATTCCTGGGCTCAAGCGAGTCTCCTGCCTCTGCCTCTCAAGTAGCTGGGACTACAGGCGCCCGCCACAACACCTGGCCATCTTTTGGTTGCAGCTGTCATTGTTGTTTGGCGGACCTGGGCTGGATTTGAATCTGCCAGCTCAGGTGTACATGGCTGGTGCCTTAGCCCGTTGAGCCACAGGCGCTGAGCCAAAAGTAGAAATTCTTATTGAAAGCTCTTCATTTACTGTGAAGATACTTCCAAGGCCATGTGGATTTTTTTTTTAAGCAATGAAAATCAAGTTCATTTGCTCATGAAGTTCTAACACACCACTGCGTCATCATTTACGATTCATGTTTCTAGCCCTCCCTACATCCTATCTACACCAGCCCTTATCTTTCTGATTATAAGTATTTACCTACCTTCCTTACTAGCCCATGAGTTCTTAAGAGTAAGTCATCTTGGTTCCTTTGAATTCCCTGGGTTTACACAGTGTGGATCACATGATAAGAGAGTAAATATTTTGAAAACGAAGGAATCGATGAATGAGTTACACTAGAATATACTTCTTGTTGAACTCTGTGTTAAGTTTACACCATACGATCTGTCACCGTGCCCAGGACTTGTGTATCCTCTCTGCTTTTTCAGCGGATTGGCCTGGAAAACTCTGAACTACCTTTTATCAGATGGTGATATGTGGAAGGTAAAAACTTCAGACCAATGTACATCAAGTACGCTTGCAAGAAACTTTAAAGCATGACCACCAACAAGCGGTGAAAAATTCCAGAAAGAAAATTATAATGACATTTACATTACCATTTTCAAACTGCTTTCACTCACAAAGACTTGATGTGTGGGTGTCTATGAATCTGAATGACATACGGTAGAACCTCCCCAGTTGACCACCTCCCTACACGGACCACCTCCTTAAGTGGACCTAATTTTCATAGACCAGACATGCGCCACACAGTCTCAAAGGAAATTCCTTACGTTGGCCACGTCCATATGCTGACCAGTTTGTTGCAGTCCCTTGATGGGACTTACAGAATTGCTACTGTATTTCTGCATAAACATTAAGATTCTGACCTCTTCTTCATTTTAAAGAAGGGGAAGTACAGTTAAAACTATATATATAATTCTTCCTGCACCAATCAGTTGCAGTTGATACCAACAATATATGGTTTCTGGAGGTGGAGTCCCCAAAGCAGGACCGGGGTGATTCAGTAGAGTTCAACATGTCCCCATTTCCATTCCGTCCTCCAGGTTGGAAAAGAATCACTCCTTGAACACCTTATGAAATCAAGGCAGACTAGAAGAAATCCATGGATGAGTAGCATAGTGTAGATGTGCTTTTTCTTGTCATCAAATGGCATTTTTTGGAGTTCAGACCTTTTGTCTTATAAGAAGGGGGGACAAAAACAATCTAGCATTAACTTACAACAGACTCACAGAGCACACAGAATTACGCTCCTAAACTGGTCCATTAGTTTGTTGCCTGACCTCAGCAACCGGGGGTCAATCTGATTTCACCACTCAGACCTCCACATTCGGAGAATACAGGGCTGGGCACATTGCTGGCCATATAAGGAATAAAATTAACGAGGTTCAATTTTTAAAAGAGAATATACTGTAAACTGTTACTTCCTCATTGCTTTTGATAGAGGGCTTTGTTTATTTGCCACCCCTCTCCAAACAAAACAAAATCCAAGCCTGTGAGGATGAGGATGGAAGTCTTATATAAACAGTCCAGCTTCTCTTGAACTTCAGTAAGGTCAGAGCACCCTAGAGCTTCATGCCAAAGTCAGTACTTACGTCTGTCTCATAAAACTTAGAGAAGGCTGTAATTTGTGCAATGTGGATTTTAGGATTAATTGAAGGATGATGAATCAGTCAATCTGGCATCCTGGAGAATAGCTTCATAGGTATAAATTAAAATCCTAACACATGGCTCAAAGTTTAAAGTTACAGTTAAATGGGCGATCTATTGAACAACTTGGTGACTATGGTTAATAATACATTGTATTCTTGAAAAATGCTTAGGGAGTGGATGTAAAGGGTTCTCACTATACAAATGATAACTACGTGAAGTAATGCATATATTATTAATTAGCTAGATTTAGTCATTCCACAATTTACAGATACTTTAAAACATCACATTGTACGCAATAAATACATATACTTTTATCTGACAATTTTTCTGGAGAAAAGCTAAAAATCAGCCATTACTTTCTTTTCCTTCACCATCTTTCTTCGTTTTTACCTTGAAATAGTAGCAATGGTATATAAAACTTGGGTAGAAACCCTTCTTTCTCAAGGACGAATGCTCAGTAATGGTGCATCCAAATAGACACATTTATCTAATTTGGGTGCAATGTGTAATTTTTATCTTTAGGAAGAAGCTTGGTGGTGATGGTGGTTTTTATTGCAGTGGCTTCTGAAATCCTGCAGAGTAGAGCAGCAACCTATTCTTGTATGTATGTGTAGTTTATTTTATCAGGTGTTTGAGGTCAAAATGATCCTCCGAAAGAAAGTTAATTTTGTATTAATGTGACGCATATACTCACAGCTATCCAGGTTGCTGAACCAGACTTCCGTTTTCTTTCGCCTAAGAAGTAGGGCAGACTCTTTCCTGCTAATATGATTCTCTTAGTAAGTGTAGCAACTAAGTGACCTACATGCTTAGACTTTCTCCAAGCCTCACCTGCTGGAATTCAGCTTCGTAGAACTTGGCCGTGGCATTCAGTTATAGTCAACTCCTGGTTGATCATGTGAGTGGGGAATGTTGATTATTAAGATAAGAATTATTATTATTATTATTTTTCACTCAAGAGCCTTAATCAGAAGAACAGACTGGTGCTTAGAAGCATGGGCCAAATTAATTACCGCAAGAGAGAAAACGTGCATTTTTTTATTCTCAATACATGAATATTGCGCTTTCGAGTTGATCACGTATCTGTGGGCAGGTGGGTGTTTTTAAAGACAATTGGATTTCTTTTTTTTTTTTTTTTTAAGACAGAGCGTCAAGCTGTCACCCTGGATAGAGTGCTGTGGCATCACAGCTCACAGCAACCTCCAATTCCTGGGCTCAAGCAAGTCTCCTGTCTCCGCCTCCCAAGTAGCTGGGACTACAGGCCCCCGCCACAACACCCGGCCACTTTTTGGTTGCAGCCATCATTGTTGTTTGGCGGGCCCAGGTTGGATTCGAACCCGCCAGCTCAGGTGTACGTGGCTGGCGCCTTAGCCCGTTGAGCCACAGGCACTGAGCTGACAATCGGATTTCTTTAGTCTCCTGTAAAGTGCTTTGCAAATACAGTTCAGGTCTATTCTTCCAATAAAATGGCTCTCCTACCCCCAAAAGCAAAGCCTGAGTCAAGGACTTGGGAGGTGAGAGCAGAGAGAGACAGGAACCAGGGAAATCCCACGAGGCGTGTGTTACTGAGCTGCTCAGCCTTCTGAAGAATCATGTATGCTGCTTCTCAGGATGGGGCTGCAGCACTTATGCCTCTCCCCGGGGCATCACTCCTCTGCACTTCTGGGTTTACCCTCTAGCCAGCTTGGGAAAGAGCTTGAGAGGGAAAAGTTGAGAGAATATGGTAGGAGCACAGACTGCAGAGCTGCTGGCTTACATGGGAACTGTCCTGCATGATTGTGGGTAAACTTGGAGGTGAGTTGCCAGGAGATACCATGAAAGACCAAAACATGTACTTCGTCCCTTATGTAGACTTTCTGAGCCATATGTGAATAAATTTTAATATATTTTTCTTCCTTTTTTTTTTTGGTTTTTGAGACAGAGTTTCACTCTGCTGCTCTGGATAGAGTGCCATGACATCATGAGAGCTCACAACAACCTCAAATTCAGGCTCAGGAGATCCTCTTGCCTCAGCCTCCCAAGTAGGTGGGACTACAGGTGCCTGCCCTGATTCCTGGCTAGTTTTTCTATTTTTTTTATTTTTTATTTTTTGCAGTTTTATTTATTTATTTTTTTTGCCAGGGCTGGGTTTGAACCTGCCACCTCCGGTATATGGGGCCGGTGCCCTACTCCTTTGAGCCACTGGCACTGCCCTAGTTTTTCTATTTTTAGTAGAGACCGGGTCTCACTCTTGCTCAGGCTGGTCTCCAACTCCTGAGTTCATGCAATCCACCCAAAGTACTAGGATTACAGGGGCGAGCCACCACACCTGGCTTAGTATATTTTTCTTTTTCTTTTCTTTTTTTTTTTTTTTTGAGACAGAGCCTCAAGCTGTCACCCTGGACAGAGTGCCGTGGCATCACAAGCAAGTCTCCTGTCTCTGCCTCCCAAGTAGCTGGGACTACAGGCGCCCGCCACAACGCCCGGCCATTTTTTGGTTGCAGCCGTCATTGTTGTTTGGCGGGCCCGGGCTGGATTTGACCCAGCAGCTCTGGTGTATGTGGCTGGCGCCTTAGCCCGTTGAGCCACAGGCACCGACATTTAAACATTTTTGCTGGGCAGTGCCTGTGGCTCAGTGAGTAGGGCGACCACCCCAGCCAAACCCAGCCCCAGCCAAACTGCAACAAAAAAAATAGCTGGGCATTGTGGCAGGAGCCTGTAGTCGCAGCTACTCGGGAGGCTGAGGCAAGAGAATCACTTAAGCCCAAGAGCTAGAGGTTGATGTGAGCTGTGACGGTACAGCACTCTACTGAGGGTGACAAAGTGAGACTCTGTCTCTAAAAAAATAAAAAATAAAAAATAAATATTTTTGCCATTCTTCAATAACACGTGCCATATTACTTTCTAACCTTATCAAATGAAATCACTGAATTACTTAGCAAAAAATGGAGTTGAGTCACTATTCTGAAGGTTTTCAAAGATTCTTATTCAGTAGCAAAAAATGTCAGTACTCTTAACCAAGAAGTTCTGGATAGGTTGGAACTCCAAGGCCAAAAGATGCCCATTCATAAAGTATACAATTAGGTTCTGGCATTTTTTTTTTTTTTTGAGACAGAGTTTCACGTACGAAGTCTTGGTAGAGTGCTATGGCGTCACAGCTCATAGCAACCTCCAACTCCTGGGCTTAGGCAATCCTCGTGCCTCAGCCTCCCGAGTAGCTGGGACTATAGGCGTCCGCCACAATGCCCAGCTATTTTTTTGTTGCAGTTTGGCTGGGGCTGGTTTTGAACCCATCACCCTTGGTATATGGGGCGGGCACCTTACCCACTGAGCCACAGGCATCGCCCAGGTTCTGGCATTTTAATGAAAGATATTTATATTCAACTAACATTTGTTGAGCAGCCATTCTGTGCCATCTCATTTCCTGGAGTTATATGTCCACACTGTTACCAGTTTTAGAAGCCAAGATACAGAGTCAGGCTTTGGGCTTTTATAGTTCTTCAACCCTACGAGCCAGTCACTTTGGGCAAATAATTTCATTTTTCTGAGGCTGTTTTCTATTTTGTAAAATAGGAGGATTACTAGCTACCTGACTAATACATTATGGGAAGCAACAAGAAAATTTAGTCAGTGTGAGAGAGACGCATAAAAGACTTTTCTTTCCTCCCTTACCTGTCAATTCCATTAAATACATTTGTAAGTAATTTCCACTTCAGCTCCATCCTGGAAAATTAAAGGAATTATTTTTCCACCTGCTGAAATTCAAGATCTTAGCTTAGGAGGTGAAAGCCAAGGCCAGCTACTTCCTTTATCTTATATGGATGGAACATCTATGCAAGTGGCCTTTGTGTTTCTGGGCTGTTGGCAATATGTCCTGCAGTTAAAAAGAGTCTCCTCAGAAATTTATTCTGGAGGTAGGGGTAGGAGAGATCACAAATTTTGTTCTTTGCTACTACCTATCTTATTTTTATTCAGTACCAGTTTTTCAGGGCTCACAAGTAGGGCCAAATCTAGAGTGAGACCAGTGAGGTGTCTGGGGTGCAAAAATTTAAGGAGGCACTCACTCTTAGGGGCATGCGACCCGAATAACTTTTTCTTTCCTATGCGTTATATTGTTGTGTTTTTTTGCTGGGGCTGGGTTTGAACCTATTACCTCCGGTGTATGGGGCCCGCGCCCTGCTCCTATCCGTTGTAGTGTTAAGAAAGCAGTCTGGAGCTTTTTTTTTTAAGCTGTACATATTAATATATAGAAGATGTGGCCACTTGTTTTAGTGATGCAAGAGGGAGGACTCAGAATGGGAAAGAAAAAGTCATGGTTACCCTCGTCAATTTTTATTGGAGTTGGGGTTTAAATGTCCATTCTTCACAGATTCCTGAGGGTAGGGGTGGGGGAAGCCCCGCCCACATGTCTAAAGCCAGGGGTACCATTCATATTTCTTTTTGGTGTTTTGTTTTTCCTCGCAGGCCCCTACTCTTGGGCTTCTGAGTGTGGGGCGATGTCTCCCTAGGCTAAATCACCCCAGCGTCTGTCCCAGATCTTTTTCCCTCTGCCCCGCCAGAGCCCTTCGTTCAAATAGGTGTTGAATTCGCGGCAGGCGGAACGCGCCGGAGCGCGGCTGTCCCCGGAGCCTGCCTGCTAACGCGTGGGGAGACCCTCTGACACCATGGCCGGGGATGGGACCAAGGCTTTGGGGAAAGGTGAGTCCTCGCTGGGGATCCTTGGGCTGGGGCGCCGCGTGACTGGGGATGTGAGCCCTGAAGAAGGGGCTGTCCAGCCTCGGCTGGCTGGCCCGCGGGGCGGGGAGGGACTTGGAGGGCTTCCTACGCCAGAGCCAGTGAGCGGGCTCTCTGGGACTTGGGAGACGGTGGGAGCGCACTTCCCTCGTGGGAAGCGAGTGAACCCCTGTCCCCACTGCTAAGCAGCCTCTCCTTCCGCCCCCCCGCCCCCACCGCCCTGCAGGAAGCTGCCCCCCAGGGCCGGTCCCGGAGGGCCTGATCCGCATCTACAGCATGAGGTTCTGCCCTTTTTCGCACAGGACGCGCCTTATCCTCAGGGCCAAAGGCATCAGGTGAGAAGTGGGAGCCAAGCTGGGCCTAAACAGGCCTGGCCCTGGAGGGGGGGCATACTTAAAATCTGTGACTTTCAGCCCAGATTTCAGAAAGGGCTCCCTGTGCTTTTCTTCCGAGGTAAAGACAGTACATGTTTAGTAAAGGAAGAGTTTTTCTTAAGTGCAAAACTCTTTTCGGAGCCATGACTGCCCGCGACACTTTCAGGCTACCGCAGAGCAAACTGAATGATAGGCTGGTGAACTGCATCCCTCTAGGAAGGACACAGTCAGGGCTACGGAGGGTTCCGCTGGCTGCTCCATGGAATGTAGCCTCCCACTTGCAGCCCAGGTCAACTCAACTGTTCTTTCTTTTCCTTTTTCTTTTTTTGAGACAGAGTCTCACTTTGTCCCCCTGGGTAGAGTGCTGTGGCATCATAGCCCACAGCATCCTCAAACTCCTGGGCTCAAGGGATCCTCTTGCCTCATCTCCCAAGTAGCTGGGACTACAGGCACCAGCCACAACATCCAGCTATTTTTAGAGATGAGCCTTGCTCTTGCTCAGACTGATCTTGAACTCCTGAGCTCAAGCCGTTTGCTGACCTCAGCCTCCCAGAATGCTAGGATGACAGGCGCCTGTTCTTTCTTTACTGTACTAACTGCATCCAGCATTTTCTTATTTATTCATCTTTCCCACCTCTAGTACTTCAATACCCCGCCCCCCCACACACATTCTATCCTCCCCTTAAATATAAGTTTTTGAGGATAAGGATTCTGTCTCTTTTATTCATGTCCTAGAAGACAGTGTGGCACATAGTGAGGGCTCAAAAAATATTTGTTGAATGAACAATCATTCCAAGCAATGAAATAGAAGGAATGGCCATGAAGAAGTATCTGGAAGGTTCTTCTACACCTGACAAGTGTATGCATATCCTTCCAGAAGGAATTGTAGAAGGCTAGTTTCCGTGGGTCTGGATTTGGAAGGTCAGCAACTTTGCTAGGATATGTGTGACATGAAGCAGGTGGCATCCAAGCTGAAGCTGAGAATGTCACTGCAGGCTTCTGGCTCTTGTCTTGAAGAGTCCATCATTAGGGATGACTTCACTGTCCAGACTGATGTCAGAGAAATACAAATAGAGAGATGTTTTAAATAAAATTATGTAATTCAATTCTACCTTGTTAAGTGTGTATAGGGCATATATTTCCAGATTCTTCCCTTTTGTTCCAATCAAGCTGGCCCTAAGGTTACTTGTTTTTGAGAAAAATAACAATACACAATAAGTGGATATTTTGTCCATTTGGTGACAAACTGTCACCTGAGGAACTGATGTAGACATTTCTTTAGGGCAGGATTTCTCAACTTTGGCATTACTGACGTTTTGGGCCAGATAATTTTTTTCTGTGGCAGAGCCATGGGTGCTGTCCTACGCATTGCTGGATACTTAGCAGTATCTCTGTCCCTACCTGTTAGATAGCCAGAAAATTCCACCATCACTCCTAGTTGTCACAACCAAAAAACATCTCCAGACATTGCCATATGTCCTTTGTGGAGGGAGCCAAAACACTTCTGGATGACATCACTTCTTTAGGTTTTAAGACAATTTTCTATACTAAACAAAGAATGTTCCTGTTTGTTTCTGTTAACCTTTTTATTTATTTTATTTTATTTTATTTTTTTGAGACAGAGACTCAAGCTGTCACCCTGGATAGAGTGCTGTGGCATCACAGCTCACAGCAACCTCCAATTCCTGGGTTCAAGCGAGTCTCTTGCCTCTGCTTCCCAAGTAGCTGGGACTACAGGCACCCGCCACAATGCCCAGCCATTTTTTGGTTGCAGCCGTCATTGTTGTTTGGCAGGTCCGGGCTGGATTCGAACCTGCCAGCTCAGGTGTACGTGGCTGATGCCTTAGCCTGTTGAGCCACAGGCGCCAAGCCCCGTTAACCTTTTTAAACACCCATGTGCATGCATCTGGTAACTTTACAACTATCTATTAATAATATTATTTCCAGAACTTCTATTAATAGTTAAGAATAAAAAAGTTATAACATGTTATGTATTAGACACTACCCTAAACACTTTATATATATTCATTTATTTGATTATTACAATGATGGTAAGAGATGGCTACAATTCTTAGCCCCCCTTTTACAATTAAGGATACTCACTGAGCTCAGAGAGGTTAGTGATTTGGCTAAGGTCCCAAGCTAGACACTCTGATGCCAGAACATGTGCTCTTAACTATTAACATTTACCATGTTCTTTTGGTTCTTCTTAGTACCAGATGCCAAATGTGTATTTTCAACTTTAAAATGTGCTAAATTCCCTAATGCCCACCTGGCTCTGACTTTGGCTCTGACCTTGGCTCTGAGCTTAGCTCTGCTACCTGAGTGGGAGATTTAACCTCCTGGAGCCTTATTTTCTATGAGGTAAACCTACCTCATGGGAAGTCAGGGGGAATAACTGAGATAGACCTAGGGGTGGTCTGACACATCTTATTGCAGGAATGAAGACGATGATGCTTCATATTTTGCACAAAACTTAAACTTTAAAAAACTATGCACATTTTAACTTTATAAATTGTTTTTGCTTTCAAGAAGAGCACCTGCCTGCACATACCTCTCATTTTTGTTTGTTTTCTTTCTGCTTTTAAGACATGAAATTATCAACATTAACCTAAGAAACAAGCCTGAATGGTACTATACAAAGCACCCTTTTGGCAGAATTCCTGTCCTTGAGAACAGTAGATGTCAACTAATCTATGAATCTATTGTTGCTTGTGAGTACCTGGATGATGCTTTTCCTGGAAGGAAGCTGTTTCCATGTGACCCTTATGAACGAGCTCGCCAAAAGATGCTATTGGAGCTATTCTGTAAGGTATATTCAACTTAAAAAGCCACTTAGACTCCATTTTACTTATGTGTCTTTCCCAAATATCAGCCCACTTTAAAGTGTAATTGTTTTGTTTTAATACCACATGAGTCTCAGGAGGATAACTAGCATGAAATTAGGATAAGATATGACCACTGCTATTAGTATTATTATTTCTGAGGTTAGGGACAGTGTCTCCCTTTGTTGCCCAGGCAGGAGCATAGTGGTACAATCACCACTCACTGCAGCCTCCAACTCCCAGGCTCACATGATCCTCCTGGCTGAGCCTCCTGCGTAGCTAGGACGACAGGTGCCTGCTACCACACCTAGCTAATTAAAAAAATTTTTTTTGTAGAGACAAGGTTTCACTATATTGCCCAGGCTGGTCTTGATCCCCTGGCCTCAAGCAATCTTCCTGTCTCAGGCTCCCAAAATGCTGGGATTACAAGTGTGAGCCACTATGCCCAGTATTGGCTACCAACATTGAAAGTTAAAGGCTTAATTGCTAGGGTGTTTTTCCATTTCAACTAGCAGTCTCAGGAGGTATGGTTATGACATGTCAAATGACAGTGTGACTTGAAATAGGAATGTTGAAAGAACTGAAAACTAGCGATCCGTTACAGGAAATATTTCTCAAGCTTCAGGTAAAAATTATTGGGGTGTGAAGATTATGCATGGAAGGCAGTTGCTCTTTACAGGGGCAAAAGTGCTGTCCAGGAAATGTGAAAAATAGAGAAAAGAGGACAGCTGGTGATAATGGGAGAAAAAGGGATGGAGAAATTTTAACATAGATCCCTTTGAAAAGAAGTAAAAATAACTCTATATTGATAGCTGACATACACTGAGCACTTATGATGTGCCAAGCCTTGTCCTAACTACCTTGTAGAGGCTAACTTGTTTAATCCTAAAAGTGCCCTTTGAGGTGGGTACTGTTATTGTATCCATTTTTCAGATGAGAACACTGAGGCTTAGAGAGATTAAGTGTCCACCTAAGAATGTACACCATTGGACCAGCTGATGAAGTAAAGAGCACTGGAGAAGCCCTATTAAACCACCTTCTTTTATCAGGGAACCATGGGAAGTAGATTCTTGGAACCACAGATAAAATCTAGCACCCCTCACAGGGAGCTGGAGAGTCTGTATGTGGGTGTTGGCCTGTTATAGTTGAATTACAAAGCTACTCTGCATTTTTAGGCAGAGCTGGAACATGAAGTTCCTACAGACTTCTCCACTGAGAATCTGTGTCCTCTGATTAGGTCCCGCAATTGACCAAGGAATGTCTGGTAGCCTTGAGATATGGGAGAGATTGCACTAATCTGAAGGTAGCCCTGCGTCAGGAATTCTGCAACCTGGAAGAGGTACAAAAGGGGGCCCCTCTCCTGGTCAGATGCAATGGAGGAAGCCATGTGGGGTTGCTGAACTGGTCTTGCTGACACCTTCTGCTTTCACAGGCTTGTTCTTTCCCACAGACTTTGATAAGTTCATCTGGTCATCTGATGTTAACTTGTGTATGCTTGTCCTCCACTAACTTGCTCTGGAATTATTCTGGAAAATCTGGCATGGAGTGGGGGGAGACATGCAGTGAATTGCTTCCTTTTCTGGAGTCATCACATTCCCTAATTACCTCTTCAGGGTTTCTGTTGCTTCTGCCAATGAGGCCAAGATCTGAATGGATTAGGAATTGTGTTTGGCTACCTAACTACTGTGAATTTGTATGTAATGGTTTATTATCCCACATTAAAAAGCCAGAAGGAGGCAGTTCAGGGGTATTTTGATGGGTTCATCATGAAGTTACCAGGGACTGAGGCCCTTTCTCTCTATTGGCTCTGTCATTCTCACTACAAATCTTTCATTCTCAAAATGCCAAGATAGATTCTGGAATTGCAGCCATGATGTCCAAGTTCTAGGCTCTGCAAAGGAGAGCAGAAAGGAAACAAAAGGCTAACAGCCATGCCCCTTTAAAGAACTTTCCTCCAAATCCTACTCAATGACTGTTTACATTTCATTGGCCAGTACTATCTGAGGGGAAGCTGAAATGTAGTCTTCTAGCTGGGACAGCCAGAATTAAATCAGGGGTCTGTAATTAAGGAGGAAGGGGAAAGTGAGTAGAAGCAACCTCTGCCAGTAGGTTCTTTATTAACCTGGCAGAAATGGAGTTATGTACACTTGTTTTTAGAACAATCTGGAAGGAGATTCTTTGACTTCCTTTGTCTTTGTTCTAGATACTGATAAATTCCTTTGTGGGTGAGTTGTTTCTGTTGGCACCAACAGCATGCTGTTTTTACACACTTAAGGGAAGACTGGTTATTAATACCTTTCCATTTGACCTTTACCAAGTGGATACAGATTAAATTTGTATTTCCAGCTACCTCACTCAGATTTGTACAGTTAACAGTATTTATGGATGATGAGTAAATGTCAACCTTCATCCTGAGCTCACAGACCATGACCTTGATTGGCCCTGTGGAAGAAGTATGACATGCTTGAAAGATTCTTGGATGCAAGGCTTGCCCTTTATTGGATTCCAGAACCATGGGCAAGGTCTAGACCTCTCTGGGCCTTAGTTTCCCCATATGTAAAGCAAGGGAGTGTTTTGAAATGTGTGCGCTTCATAGCCTCCAGGGCCTCCAGGGGGACTGTCTAGAAAGGGAAGGCCTGGTGGATGGTTCTAGTACCTACTTCACCCAGATCACACTACCACTTTAACCACCATATTTAACATGACATCTCCTAAGATAGAATTTGAAGGAAGGAAGGGAACTAACTGAGCATGTCTACTAACACGCCATTTAGTTGTAACCGCCCTTCTTCCACGTTAGGGAACTGGTTATGCCTGACTCAGGGTGGTTAGTTGAGTATTTTGGTGCTGTTGCTAGTTTGGTAACTTCATTGTTTGATTCAAATGGCTGCTTTCTATTAATAATATTTACTATATTTCTTTAAATAGCTTTCTGTTGTACCCTCTCCTGTGATGTAAACAATAGAATAATTATTCTTGTTATTTAAAAATAAATTTTATGCTTCTCTAATTATAAAGTAATACATATTCATTAGAGAGAATTTAGAAAGTACAGACAAAAATAGAAACTCAGAAAAACAAGTCCATAATCCCACTACTCAAAAACAATTATTATTATTATTTTTTTTTTGAGACAGAGTCTTAAGCTGTTGCTCTGGGTAGAGTGCCCTGGTGTCATAGTTCATAGCAACCTCCAACTCTTGGGCTCAAGCGATCCTTTTGCCTCAGTTTTTCTATTTTTAGTAGAGAATGGGGTTTTGCTATTTGCTCAGGCTGGTCTCGAACTCATGAGCTCAAGCTATCCACCCGCCTTGACTTCCCAGAGTGCTAGGATTATAGGTATGAGCCACCATGCCCAGCTTATTATTATTATTATTATTATTTGAGACAGAATCTTACTTTTTCTGCCCTGAGTAGAGTCCCATGTCCTAGCTCACAGCAACCTCAGACCCTTGGGCTCAAGTGATCCTCTTGCCTCAGTTTTTCTTTTCCTTTCTTCTTCTTTTTTTTTTTTAGTAGAGATGTGGTTTCACTCTTGCTCAGGCTGGTCTCCATCTCCTGGACCCAAATGATCTGCCTGTCTTGGCCTCCCAGAGTGCTAGGATTATAGGTGTGAGCCACCACTGCACCTGGCCTATTATTATATAGAGACTTTTTTTAGTTTTTTGTTTTCTGTCACTTTCTGCTTTCATGTTTTTATTTATTTATTTATTTATTTATTTATTTTGGAGACAGAGTCTCAAGCTGTCACCCTGGGTAGAGTGCTGTGGCGTCACAGCTCACAGCAACCTCAAACTCTTGGGCTTAAGCGATTCTCTTACTTCAGCCTCCCAAGTAGCTGGGACTATAGGTACCCACCACAATGCCTGGCTACTTTTTGGTTGCAGTTGTCGTTGTTTTAGCTGGCCTGGGCAGGTTGGAATCTGCCAACCTGGGTGATGTGGCTGCTGCCCTAACCACAGAGCTACGTGCACTGCCCATGGTTTGCATATTTTTATGTAGCTGAAATCATGCTGTGTTGGGAATTTGGTTACCACTATGATGTAAAGATTTTCCTCATACATTTCTAAGCTTTGCATGTGCTTATTTATATGTATAGTATGAGTGTTCATTAGAGCAATAGCATTATTTGTGATGATGAAAAATTAGGAATCTTAATTTCCATTAGATGGGGAGTGGTTAAATAAATTACATTCATTCTGTGAAATTCTGTGGAGCAATTGAAAATGCGTGAGGTAGAGGTATAGGTACGGAAATAAAAAGATTGCCTAGAAATATTTAAGCAAATTACATAGTAATACAGGTGGTATAATTCTATTTTAGTAGAAGAAAACAAAACTTAATTGAAATATCTGGAGAGTTACATATCCTATTGTAAACTAAAATAAAATCTTAAGGCCCCCCCCACCAACTGATTGAGTGGACCCCCTCTTGGCCCAGGGGATCCCTGAAAACTGAGTTGCTAGCCAAGGGAAGGCAGATCAGACATGGCTCATTATACCCCCTTCCCTGCAGTGGTTCTCAACCTGTGGGTCGAGACCCTTTTGTAACAGTGAAAATACATTGCAGCATTAGGAAGGTTGAGAACCACTGCCTTAGAGACATCTGTTGTAACTCATTAATAGGCCTCAGACTTTGCAAGGCTAACCTGCAGGTCCTCAGTCAAATAACAAATCATTTGAGTCTGGGTGTAGGACGATGGCTTGTTTCCAATTAACAGACCTTTATCTTAACTCCAGCATTCCTTTTCACTGACTCATAGTCTTTTAGACAGAGTTTAACTCTTTCAGCCACTTGTCAACTAACGAATCCCTAAGCCTGCTTCAAGATGGCCTGCCTTTTCAGGCCAAACCAATGTATGCTTTCTATGTACCGATTTATGTCTTTACCTGTAATTCCTGTCTCTGTGAAATGTATAAAACCAAACTATAACCCAACCACAGAGAGTCCACTTGTTCAAGGCTTCTTGGACCCTGTCATGGCTCTGGGCCACGGGCCTCAAATTTTGGCTCAGAACAAACCTCTTTCAATTATTTTATAGTTTGGCTTCTTTTCCTTTCACACAACTCCAGTGTGGCTCTTACTGGGAAGGGGAATGGTTAGAATTGGGATGGGGAAGAAAAATGGTTAAGGGTAGGGATGGGGGAGAGAAGGTCTTTGGATTTTACATTTTTTGTGTGTTTGAAATTTTTAAAATAATGGTAATGTATTTCTCTATTTAATATGTGATTTTTTAGACTCACTGACTGTAGCTCAGCGACTAGGGCGTTGGCCACATACATTGAGGCTAGTGGGTTCAAATCCAGCCCGGGCCTGCTAAACCACGACAACTACACCACCACCAACAACAAAAGAAATAGCCGGGCATTGTGGCAGGTGCCTGTAGAACCAGCCACTTGGGAGGCTGAGGCAAGAGAATCGCATAAGCCTAAGAGTTTGAGGTTGCTGTGAGCTGTGACACCATTGCACTCTACTGAGGGTAACACAGTGAGACTTTATCTAAAAAAAAAAAAAAAAAAAGGTGATTTTTTTAAATAGAGAAAAATCACATTTTTAATGTGTGCACAATTTGCCATGTTTATAAACCATGAAGTTATTTATCCACCACACTAATTAGGGGTGTTTGGATGGTTTTGTCAACAGAAAAGAAGCCCAACTCTGAAATGATTTAAAGAGGTTTATTCTGAGCCAAGTTTGAGGACCACGGGCCAGAGCCATGCCCAAGAAGCCTTGTGCCAGTGGACTCACTGTGGTTGGCTTATAGTTTGGTTTTATACATTTTAGGGAAGCAAGAATTACACACAAAGTTGAAAATCAACGCATGAAGATTGAACATTGGTTTGGCCCCAAAAGGTGGTATAACTCACAGGGGGAGGGGGGAGGCAGTGGGGGAGCTTACAGACTCTTTGATTTGTAATGTTACAGAAATGAACCATTGTCTAAACTTGATTTAGAATTATTTTTTAAATTATATCATAGCTGTGTACATTAATGCCATCATGGGGTACAATGTGCTGGTTTTATATACAATTTGAAATATTTTCATCGAACTGATTAACATAACTTTCATGGCATTTTCTTAGTTATTGTGTTCAGACATTTATAATCTACATTTAGTAGTTTCACCTGTACCCTTCTAAGATGCACCGAAGGTGTGTTTTAAGTTAAGATAAGGAAGTCTGTTAACCAGAGACCAGCTACCAGTCTTATGCCCGGACTCAAGTGATTGGTTATGTAAATTGGAGGCTGCAGGTATGATGTAAGCTTTTCTTGCATATCCTTAGGCCTGTAAATGAGATATAAAGGATACTGCCTAGAGGGGATAGAGGGGCCCAATGATGAGGTAAATGCTCTTTTCATTGCCAGCAACTCAGTTTTAGGATACTTTTAGGGTCCCCTTAGCTGAGAGGGTCCATTCAGTCAGGTAATATTTTATTATAGTTTACAGTTTACAGTCCTTTCCATTATGAATGGTGTTGCAGGGAAAAGCAGCTTCTTTGCATGAAAAACATTTTCTCTATGCTAGAGTATGTCCTTAGGCTGGGTCTTAGGAATGGAATTACCAGATCAACAGGTATGAACATTTTGGCGACTTGGGCTGTACCTACTAACTGCTTCCTGGGAAAACTTGTGCTGTTTACCCTCAGCAGCAGTATACGAAGAAAATGCCCCTTTAACCCCATGGGACACAATTATAAGAGGAGATTTACCTAACAAATGCAATCAGTGTAACCTAATTCTTTGTACCCTGAATGAATTCTCAAACAATAAAAAAAAAAAAAAAAAGAAAACTCTGAACAAATTAGATACAGAGAAAATGTACCTTAAATGATAAAGTCTGTGTAAGTTGCTAAGAAAAAATAAAAGAGAAAATCCCCTTGGCAGATCTCCCTTTCACTGTTCAGAGATTTCATTCAAAAAGATGTTTGCTTGTTTTGGAGATAAAACAGTGGTTTCTCATTGTTGATTTAATACACATTTCTTTGATTGATAGTGAAGAGGAAGGTTTTCCCCAAAGTACATCATCTCTTTATGTTTGGTCTTGTGAAATTTGTCTGTTCTGGGGCTTTGCCCATCTGCCCATCAAGGTCTTATTGATTTGCTTTCTTCATTTGTGAAAGTTCTCTTTAAAGAGAAAGGATATTGACTATTGTAAAAACACATTTTTGTTTTCTCTTGTTTTAACTTTTAATTTAGCTTATCTTTTTGGTACACATAGAAATGTAGCATTAGAATATCATGCTGTGAGGCTTTCCTGTTTTGATTTCTTCCACTGCCTCTATGCTTAGGAAATCCTTTCTTGAGAGATTTTAATATTCTTCATAGATACTTGCCTGGTCAAGCATTACTAGCTTTCCCCTCTACTATCTTACAAGTATATTTTGAACAAAAAAATTAAGTTCAGGGGCAGTGCCTGTGGCTCAGTGGGTAGGGCTCTGGCCCCATATACCGAGTCCTGGCCAAACTGCAACAGAAAAAAAGAAAAGCTAGGTGTTGTGGCGACGCCTGTAGTGCCAGCCTCTCCAGAGGCTGAGGCAAGAGAATCATCTAAGCCCAGGAGTTGGCGGCTGCTGTGAGCAGTGACGTCATAGCACTCTACTGAGGGTGATAAAGTGAGACTGTCTCTAAAAAAAAAAAAAAAAATTAAGTTCATTAAAAAAAAATAATTTTGGCACAGAATTCTCAAAGTGGGCCTTTAATCCCCCATTGTTGACAAGTGGTATTCTATACTATTTTTTTTTTTTGAGACAGAGTCTCACTGTGTTGCCCTTGGTAGAGTGCTATGGTGTCACAGCTCACAGCAACCTCAAATTCTTGGGCTCAGTGATTCTCTTGCCTCAACCTCCCAAGTACCTGGGACTACAGGCGCCCGCCACAATGCCTGGATATTTTTTGTTATTGTTGTTGCAGCTGTCATTGTTGTTTAGTTGGCTCAGGCCGGGTTCGAACCTGCTAAGCTCGGTGTATGTGGCCAGCGGCTTACCCACTGAGGGCTCTGTCTGCATCTTGGTGAAAGAATCTAAGTGGTCTCTCATGCCAGCACACTCTGGGTGAAAGAGCTTATCCGATGGATTGGCAGCCATGGTGCTCAAATTCGGCACAGAATGAACCTCTTTAAACTATTTCAAACAATTTAAAAGGCAAGAGAGGCATGTTCTGCTGCAGACCATACTTCTAAGGCTTTTCCTAGAGGTGGAAATGGTCTTAAATATACCTTAGATTTCTAGGTTTTGTTTCACAAGGAATTAGTTCATCTTCTCATTAGCTCACCTTCAGCTGTGTCAGTGTAGCAGGTACCTGAATTGGGAATCTTGAGAACTTCCATTTATCTTTTATGAACTGGAAAATTATTTCTGCCCCAGAGTTGAGTCCTTTGCTGCTTCTGGAAAACAGCCCATCTTGTTGATGGGATGTACTGGCAGGTGGCTTTACACCTTTTTTGATGGGGAGGGGGTCCTGACAGGCGGGGCATTCTGCTTTTTAAGAACCACTTTTTAGGGTGGCGCCTGTGGCTCAAAGGAGTAGGGCTCCAGCCCCATATGCTGGAGGTGGTGGGTTCAAACCCAGCTCTGGACAAGAAAAAACAAAAAACAAAAAAAACCTCCAACCATTCTTTATTAAGAAAAATGCTCCTCCTCCTGGGGCAAGTCCAGTCGCCAGGGGGACGAAAGGCGAAAGTCTCCTGCTGAGAGCGCCGCACTGTTTTAGAAATAGAGACCAGAGATTTCTTGGCAATAGTAGGAAAGAGGTGGTGAAGGGCAGATGGCCGCTTCAAGTTTTGAAGCTCAGCTCAAGGCTGAACCCCAGAGTCTGTCCAAGAACTTAGACGAGCGCTTTTTTTTTTTTTTTTTTGTAGAGACAGAGTCTCACTTTATTGCCCTGGGTAGAGTGCCGTGGCGTCACACTGCTCACAGCAACCTCCAGCTCTTGGGCTTAAGCGATTCTCTTGCCTCAGCCTCCCTAGTAGCTGGGAC